>BGPR01009503.1:0-33660 GCA_013235015.1 Araneus ventricosus
GCATGTTATTCACTTAAAAGTATATTTTGAAGAGAAAAAAATGTTTAAATGGAAAGTATTGATTTGTTGCATTATTATTTTCAGGCATATGTGTTTTCAAAATTAATATGAATAACTATTTATTCACAACAAAAGATAAATTGAAACTGAATTTTAACTAACTAAATGAAGTTAAAACATAAAATGGATGCAAAGATTTTTTTTAGTATCTATCAGGATACCGTCCTGGAAATTTTAAAGATTTACTAAAAAATTAAGATGTATGGAGACACGGAAATCTGAAAACATATAGTATTGAGTAAAAGACACTTTAAATATATGTGTGCGCTTACATTTGATACTTGCTTTCTCTACACCCCACACTTAACTTTTTATTAAACTGCAGACATATTCATACGATCTTATTCACTTTTAATCTACGTGTTAAAATTTTCAGGCACGTGTGTTTTCTAAATAATTATAAATAATTATTTACTCCCAACAAAAATAAATTAAAATTTGCCTGTTCCAATTTTCTTTGTCATATGATTTAGACATTCTTCTTAAGTAATTTTCATAATGCCACTATATACATCTAATTCTAATAAATCTCGGTATCGCCATCTGACAGAACACTCGTGTATCACATACTATAGTTTTCAAGTGATCCCTTCCACAAAATTTCTACAGCTTTAACTTCCATGGAATTTGATGATCCCACATACTTTTCGCTGTATTCTGGCCTGTGGGTTTTGTACTATTTGGAGATATCAGCAATGTGTTCTCCAAGATCCCTTTTGGCAGTAGTGCATTCAAGACAATTTTTCGAAAGTATATCGTAGTCTATGACGAAACCCGTCAAAATATCGACGACAATACTAATTCCATATAATGACATAAGTCAACGTTTCTGCCATGTGAAATCATACGAGACAGTAATATTAATAATACCATCATTTTTGTCAGATGGTGATGCTAAACCATTGTAGGATGTTATTTCGTGACGAGACCAGTCAAAACATCGACAATACCAATTCCATATAGTGACGTATGTCAACGTTTCTGCCATGTGCCATCATACGAGACAGAAATATCAATAGTACTATATTTAGGGTCAGATGGTGATGCTAAATAATTATTCTTTTAGCGACAATTTTGCAAGACACTCGTAGAATGTCATCTTTGTAAGTATGCTTCTCCTAATACATTTTAGGTAAACATTTGGAATATGTTTTTCACACTGCATGAATGCCATTAGCCATGAAAAAACTTCCAATGCTGCGTGACCTTTCCCAATTTTCAAACAACCTTCAACGAGCTTTTTATTTGCTTCAAAGTATTTATCCACATTATCACGGGGCTGGAAAATATAGAATTAAATATTTTATCACATTTTTTTGCATTTTAGTTCTATTTTTGATGAAAAGTCATAAGTCATATGAGATGTAACAGTCACAGAACACATATTGCATTCATTACATTTTGCATTGGGCTGAAGGGAAGAAAACATACTGTTATTCATAATAACATATGAATTGTTTTCAATTGCTTTTCTTGTTGATGCAGTGGTAGAAGACAACACTTCAAATTTTGTGGCACGCACATTTATAGACAGTGTTCAACATACACTACAATATCAGAATTTTCTATAACGATACAATAACGAAAAAGCACACAAAGTGATTATTACTTAAAAGAGTTTTTCAGAAAAATAAATAATATTAAAAACTGCAATACCAGAAAGAAGGTGGTTGTCACATATAATGAGAGCGAGCAAAAACACAACATTTCGTAAAATACACGCGGTAAAAATATCAACAAAAACCCCAAACAGCAGTTAATAGTTACAGTTAAAATCGGCGAAAGCTAAAATATAAAAATTTGAATTCTAAAATGAAATGTAGAACAATTCATGTTTGTTGAAATGTTTGTTTACATTTTTCGGGTCCCTTTAAATTTTTTTAAATGCTTATAACTTTTTAATAAATTAATTTAGACGCATGCGAGTTTGTGCATACGGTTCAGTAAAGTAAATATTATCTTAATATTACAATTTTTTTCTATATTTTGGTAAAGTTTTGCCAATTTCAATGTCCACCGTCTCCTTAAACACTCAATCAAAATGAAAGTTTTTAGAGTAGAATTATACGCTTGACAAATACAACACATATTAACCATTAGTAAGTAAAATAAAACGATTTAAATGTGCTGGTATTCTCCTTTCCTGATTGAAGACTTTTGAACATTGTTCATATCCGCCATAGAACGACCTACATATTTTTATATTAATTCTTTTCACAGGGAAAGCTCTTACGCAGGTAGCACCACATGTTTCAAGATATAGTACAATATTGATTGATATATACGATATTGCGAATATTGTTGAATATCATAAAATATTGTAAAATATCTTTGAGCTTTTGAATATGATATTTTGAAGATCTCCAACCTTCAACATTTTTTTCTTACCTTTAATAATAATGATTTATTCTTTGATGAATTCGTTTATCAAATGAAACGAGTTTGTAATTGCATTCCCAAGTATTTTTCAAATTGCCTGTGTTTCACGCAAATAAATATTTATCCTAGTTTTCATTAATCAATGATTCCCAGAGTAGGGTACACATCTCTCTTATAAAAATTCTCACTTGAATAATAATACTTTATAAAAATTCTACGTAGGTTTTTTCGGAGACTGCCTTCTTCAAAAGAGTTTCTAAGTTTAAGGGAGGACGTTCTGCGCATTGAGCAAATTTTGATCCTTTGGAAAGGCAAAGTAATTTGCAGATCAAATCCGCGTTTATCTTACTTATTGATTCATTTTCTGTCTTTTCTGCATTTTCTTTAACTTTTGGGGGATTTTCATTGGTCAATGCAATCTGAGAGAGGGAACGTAAGCAGATAAAATTAAACACGAAAATGGATGGTCAAAAAATAAATTCAGGGAGGCCGCTGTCCTAATAGATGATATCTGATGTGGAGAATAGCGCCTCATAAACACATGAAAAGGCTAAAAACTCTTCAAATTACCTCCATGACAAAAATTTTAAAAATTCTCTTTTACAACAGGAACAAAAATATCAAGAAAGAACTTCGCCCAAACAGCATAAAAAATATTTCTTAAGGATTCCGAAATTCTTCAATAAAATGGACAACGGCAATAGCGAGACGCCGAAAAGTTACCAGTGTAGGATTGGAGAAAATATATCGTACAAAAGGGAAGGCTGTCATATATAGATGAGCAGTATAAAATATCCCAATCTTCCCTTCCCAATAACCAGACAACTTGACAGTGTGATACGCTAATTTTTAAGCAAATTATGAAACCTAAATAGCAAGTTCAAGCCAATATTACTTCTTTTATGTAATAAATATATTTTAACCCGCTTAATTTCAAATATAACGTCACTCCTATTTGAATTTATGGCACGCTGAAATATTGAGCTTTACAAAACCTGAAAGAAACTAATGAACTGGTTCTTTCTTTAGTGTGACTTCTCAAAGGAGGGAGCTGACCCTTCTAAATTGCATAAAGGCTGTGACCGCATTTCTCATCGGCTTTTATGTTTAAGACATTGTGACACAGAACGCGCCTGATCACAGATAAACCACATATAGTTGCAACTGACATCCACATGAAACGGCGAAACACCCTTCAAAATACACAAATTTTAGCCCGAGAAGACGCGAGAGAGGGTTTCCGTGATCCCATGTCACATAAACTGTGTAAAATACTGACTTCCCTTTAGTTCAAATGAGTAAATTCCATTCTAGTTGGCTTTAAAATCACATTCAACAGAGGGAACGTGTTTTTTAAAAAAATCATTTTTTATTGGAATTCACCAATAAACATCAACTTGCGCTTTCTCTGGTAAGGATTCTTTGTTCAATTCAGTGATCGCATTAGTGACAGGAGAATAATGTTGTCTCGCTATTTAAGCTTTCGTAAGAATAAAATTTTATTCATGAACATTTTATGTTTCTAAACTGGAGAGTTTTGCGGGTACAAGACTTTTAAACTGGATAATAGTGTAAGTGAAAATATCAAGAGTTATATATCTAAATGTTATATTATTCTGGATGTAATGAAACGGCAATCAGCTGTTCACATGTCTTATCCACTTTCGCAAAAACTATTGGAGAAAAAGCTGGAAATTGTTGAAAATATTCTTAAAACTAAATGTGTATAACGCCCTAAATTTATTGGATCTAAAGATAACGCTCATCAGAATTCTTGTTTGGATTTCTAGAAAAAGTTGTTTCCTGTGTAACTAAGAAAATTAGAAGAAGTATTTTCCTATCCAAATTGTATAACGGTTATTATTGAGGATTATTTACTATAAAAAATGATGAAAACACGTATGTAAGCAATATAATTTACTAATGTGTTCGCATTGCTCTAAATAATATAAAATATTACCCACTAAATATATAGTCTAAAAATTTGTCTTTGTATAACTACAACTGTTTGTCATGAATAACTTGAAATACATATAGCATAAAAATGTTGCTTGATTTGCTTAAATAGCAAAATAACTTAGGGTGTCGCGAACACCCTTGTTCGTCTGCGAGGTGAGTCTTCGTATCGTGTGTCCTCCCGGGTTAAAAATACAATGATTCATAAGGAGCAAAAATTTAATGTAAGAACTCCGACGAAAAAGCATACAAGGATTATTCCTTAAGATTGTATTCATAGGCAGATTTTTGCATGCATAATTTTAGGATATTTTGCTGATGTTTCGAGTTTAAACTACGTTTTTTATTTTTAATTTCGTATTGATCGACATGAAAGAAACTCACAAGAAATAAAATTTCTAAAAATTATAAGAAGTAAAAATGCTATTAAGTCAGTCGAACAAAGCGTCTTTAACATATTGAAACATCTTTTAACATATTGAAACACCTTTAACATGTTGAAACATCTTTCTGTTCATTTTGTAATACACTGCTACTTGAATGAATTTTGGAAAAACTCCCAAAAGACTTGAAAATTGCATTTCGTCCAACACCACCTAGCGGAATATTACCGCTATCTGTCAGGCACACAACATCTCCTATCGTTCATACAGTTGTCAGTGCGCGAATTTAGAATATTTAAGAAAAAAACCGAAATTTTGTTAGTAAAATAACTTTTTCTGTAAATATATGTGATTTAAAAAATAAATAAAAAATAATAAAGTCAATTTAACTTTAAAAATAATATTTACAATGTTTTATTTTCCTTAGATTTTGGTCTTTCCTCAGGAGAAAGAACTAGAAGAATTTTTCAATTTTTTTTAGTAATTATTTCGGGCTTATATTGGATATCTCCGATATGGAATAGCCAGCATTCTCCAAAGATTGGAACCCAGATACAACAACCTGGGAGAGCATGTATGGTACTTAAACGGGAAACATATTCGTCATTCACCCCTATGTGATTCTACAACTTAAGATAGTAATTGAAGAGTGGAACAGCCTACTGCAGTGACAGCTGGATAATTTAGTTCTTAGCACACCTATACGTGGTACCTATTGACTTGTTTCTCACAGAAAGCATGAAGCCTATTGTCCTACATAAATCTATAAGGTTTTAGATTTTCTAATCGAAACGTGCATTCTGTATGCGCTCCATGGAGCGTATCCTTTATTTTATTGTGCATTATGGCATATGTACCGCAATCTTTTATCTGTATGCTCTTTGTATTATACAGTTTATATGTTTATGGTAATTCCTTTGCATTTTTCCACTTAATTCGTGTGTGCGTGTGTTTTATCTTAAAAGCAAAATGATTTTAATTCTAAAAGCAAATTTAGAAATATTTAAAAAAGCAAAATTTCAAGTCAAGATTATTAAGAGCTAATCAGATGAAGTTTAATTTATTGATTCGAATATCGTGTCGAAAATTATTTATTGCATTTTATTAAGAAATTCTTTAAATATAGATAAAACATTCTTAAAAAGAGATAGAAGTTTAATGATACTTTTTATTAATTTGTCCAAGTGTCTGACTATATGCAGTTTGAAGAGGGGTGTGCCAGCTCAGGTGTCGTCCTCATCATCTGACCGAGGTTCAAAATTACGAGGTCCGTTCCAAAATAGCCCTCGTGTTGCTTCAAAACGGGACGTCAATATGACTAAACTAAACTAAACTGGCTACATGCAATTCTTTTACAGATGCTTTGTTAGCTGGTTGAAGCTGAGAAGCATGGGCGATACTGAAATATTGCTATACACCTCTCGCCTTAAATTTCTGTTCCTGGAGATTTCACTCTAATTTTCTCACAACATTAAACCATATTTATTACAAAGGCTAGTTATATATAAATAAATATAATTCAAAATTGCTACTAGCTTCTAGATATTATGTTTCAAACAAATAACTTATTTTCTATTAAAAGATTTTATTCATATTTTTAAATATGATTTCAAACATGATGAATTGGACATCTTATTTATTTTACGGTTCGTTGCCTTTTAGAGATTTACTTATTCATTGTAATTAATAACTAGGTATCTACGGTGACCAGCTGCTTGCCCATGGTATCAATTGCTTATGGCTATATTTGCAACTTGGCGAAATAAATTGGCGAATTAGTGGTTGTAGAGGCTGAGGGACTCTGCCGAACTTTTATTTTGCGAAATATGAAATTATAGGGTGGTAAGTAGGAAGCGACCATTGATGATACATAGCGAGGTCGATGTCATAAAATTTTATATGAAATAAAAATCATCGAAATCGGTCCAGTGGTTGGGGCTGGGGGGGGACTCTAATAGTTTATAAACCTTACAGAATATACAGAAGGGTGATCTAAAATCAATTTTTTTTATGTCGCCATACCGTAGAAAAGTTTCGAACTCATGGGAAATAAAACGAGGAAAAACTTTAATGAAATTGATGGAATCTTTTTTCTTGTGAATGTGTTTTGGGTTACTTTATTTATTTTGTTGCTGTCCCTTTTCTCGCAATGTTTGTAACGTTCTGTTCTGTGCTTGTGATGGTTTTGTATGTGTCATGTCATGTTGATATTCTTGCATTGTTTTTATATTTCCCCACTTGTCTGCTAAAAGCCTTACAACCTTTCCTGTAGGCCAGACGGGTGTGGATTTTAAATAAAATATCAGCCTTAAAAGTCATGAAAATTGAAGAAAATCGACTCTTTTTAATTAATTATTAAAATTTTAAAAATTTTCTTGATCCCCTTATAGTATGTAGCATTTGCTATTATGTCTCAACTTCCTACGTTTAGTAAATTTTATTTTATCAAAATCGGTGAGTAACTTCTTGTGACAGATTTCTCTCAAAGTTGAAAAAGGTATGCGAAATTACTTCAATATGCAATTTTGGTTCCTCATCATGACTAAAAATATCACACATCCACTTGACGATAAAATGTCGATATATATGTACAGTAGAATGTAATTAGTTAGAAACAAAAATTATAAAAATTAAAAATATGTAGTTTGTTTAGTATAAAAAACCGTAAAATTGAACTCCAATAATGGATTTTTTTTTAGCTTAGAACGTATTCCAAGAATATAAAAAGTATCAAATTTATCTCACTTATAGGAAAATACTTTGGCTATTAATTGCCACGGCTTAATGTCTTTTAAATGTTTTGTAAAACATTTTACTCATTCTTTTCAGCATTTGGAAGTCTGATATATGATTATTCGGGCAACTCAGGAAATAGTGTTGATCTGGTGAAACCGTTTCCGGACTCAGTTCCACAAAATTTTTCTTAATATATCTGATAACCGTCGGCGTTTTGACTTTCAGGCCTTGGGCGCATATCAGGAAAGGTGCTCCCAGGAACTAAAATTTTGGTTATAGTTTGGAGTTTGCGATATCTCAATGAAGAAGAGAAATCAGAATATCTATGAATGAATCAACATTCCAGTTAGAGAAAATGATTATTTAAACTTCTTCTAATATAAAAAGATGAAATTTAAGGGCTTGACTACTATTCGCAGTTGGAACATTCCAAATAATTAAATATCCCGCTCGTCATTTCTCATGATGAAATTTGCTGTTATTTATTTTTAATACTGGTGACTACAATGTATTAATATACCTTCTCTGTCGAAGTTTGTTTTTTGTTAGGAATGAGATGGAGGAAATAAATTTGGTTCATATCAGTTTTATATCTATTCATCAGATAACAAGTTTGGCGGCCTGCTAGGCCCTAATTTTCAGTGAGTTTAATTACATTAATCTTTTCAACTTGATTCAAATTTAAAAGAACAGGAAAATTGGAGAGTTACTTGCATTTTCGGATGTATAAATCTTCCTCAATTCTATCTATAGATTTTTTTTTATAATTTAGGTGATAAGTATTCAATTTTCATTCTACATTTCCTATTGTTCAATCTGTGAACGAAGAAGCAATGAAAAACGTTTGGATGAAATCGTTTTGAAATCTGGCCAACTTAACTATTTAACAACTTCGAATATCTTTCTATTCGTCTAATTGATAACAATTCTTTGAATTGGTTTGGTGAAACTTCTGGAAGACAGGAAAATTCGGTCATTTCCAACACAATACTGAGGAAAACAAGCACAATCATTCGTGTATCCAATATCTCGTAACGTTCGGACAGTTGTCAATATGCGAAATAAGATTATTAAAGTGCTCAAACGGCTCAGATTGAACATGAAGTGACCCAGCTTTTGATATTGAAAAATGTTACGGATTGATTTGTAAATAGTGTATTTTGAAAATATAAAAAAAAGATAAATTAAAAATTAAATAAATAATTTCTATATTAATACTTCCACTGATTATTTTCATTTCACCTGAGAATGGAGGTGAGGCATTTTAAATGGTTACATTTAACTCGTTTCATGACCGTATAGGATGGTACACGTTTCAGCTGGGCGGGATTCTTCTTCCGATGGCGATTGGACACAAACACCTGGGTGACCATGTATGGTACATGCTCGGGCAACTTAATCCTCATTAACCTCAATGTCTATTCCAGACACTGACTCAGGAGTGGGAAGGCCTAATGCCTGACAATATTTTTTATTGTTTTTTTTTGTATCTCACTACAAGCGCACTGCTTATTATCCTACTTAAAAACAATATTGGGTTAGTTCTTCTAAGCGAGACGTACATTCTCTCTGTGGTCCATGGTGAATTTCCTTTCTCATATTGGGTAGAATTGCACATTTTCCGCATATTTGTATTGCAAAGATTTTATGCTTACAGAAATGTTCTTCTGCTTTATACACTTAATTAGTACAAAAAAAACAAACAAATATTTAAAGTTTCTGTACGTGAGAGTAAAACATCTAAAACTAAAAAAAAATTAAAAATGAAATTAAAAAATAATTAATTTTATTTTTTGACTTCTGATTAACATTTAAAATAAGTAAAAATTCACGATTAAATTAAAGCAGCGGGAGTGGTCTCCTATAAACTTTCTCGTATACTCCTAACACATGTACGGAAAAAAATAAGCTAAAACCCCTAACGCATTGGAGATAAAAAAATATGCGAAATTAAGTCAGTTCCCCGCAAACTAGCTCGGATAAAAATTTCGAATTTGCTTTTTTCCCAGAACGCAACAAGTTTCTCCAGCACACGTTGAAACGACAAAACAAAGGAAAATAAAATAATCCGAGCAGGATCAAAATTCGCCAAAAGGGAGAAAAAGGAGCCAAAAGAGAAGATAAAAGCGCCAAGTAGGAGCCGCTGAATATCATGCTCAGATGATTGCTTCCAGTACGCATGCGCTTGGAGATGACGGATTCGTTTAAAAAAACAAATATGCGATTATACAGACTGACAGACAGTCAACCCTTTGACGGATTTGGCCCAAAATTTTATACGGACATACATTCATGACGATAAAACTGTGTACCAAATTTTATTCATCTAGCTATTCAAGTTTTTAAGTTATAGTGTTCACGTGACCGCGGACATACATACAGACAGACTTTCCGTTGACGGATTTTGTCCAAAATTTGATAAAAACCTGCAAGGCACGTCTAAAGACTACATACAAAATTTCATCCCCGTAGCTCTAATAGTTTTCGAGTTATCTTGTTCACAGACAGACAGAGAGACATCCAAAATTGTGTTTTGCGGACTCAGGGAGGTCTAAAATGTCGAGATTCGTTAAAATCGCGAGTTCGAATTTTTTGACGAATACAATACTTTCGCTTCGAATACGAGAAAGTAAAAATTAAACGAGGCAATCAACTGCAGTCTCAATTTCAGATACTAATGTGATTTCTGCCATCTCCTATCGATTATAATTCAATGAAACTCGTTTGCAAAATATTTAAATATAGAAGATATTTCTACTGAAAGAGACAGAGATTTGCTGCCAGCGGTGTTGGCGTTCTCTTCATATTAAGCAAATGTCTGCCATCATACAAGTTCCGTTGAGCTGCTGAGTTATGTAGTTAGAGCAGGAAAGAACTTTTGAATCTGTAATATTGCTGAACATCTCTCAAATTGAATTTTCTGTTCATGGAGATTTCACTTTAATTTTCTCACAACACTAAACCGTATTTATTACAAAGGCTAGTTGTATGTAAATAAATATGATTTAAAATTACTACTGGCCTCTAGCTTTTCTGTTTTACAAAAATAATATATTTTTCTATTGAAAGAATTTATTCCTACAATTAAATAAGATTTAAAACTTCATGAATTTTACAGCTCATTTATTTACGAGTCACAGTCTTTTGCAGATTTACTTATTCATTGTTTCGAAAATTTATCTTTAAATCACTTAATTTATGCTACATACTTATATGAAATTTAAATTTTAATTAAAAACTGATGTATATAAATCATTTTAGTAAAGTTTATAAATTAATTTCATGAATTTTATTAATTTTCTGTTAAAATTTATAATTATGAATTTTTATTGAAGTCAGTTGATAAGACTAATAAAGGAAAATCATTTTTAAGTAATTTTCAAAAAAATCATAATAATATTAAAATAAATTTGAATAGCAAACGAAAGGTAATTTTTAACAATAATAATATTTTAATTTCATAGATTTAAGCCCATCAACGACCACTTCGGGACAGCGCTGTCAGCTGATTGGAGGATTTTCTTCCAGGCGGTCTAAATTAGAGATATTCAAAGCATAATAACTCGGTCAGGTTTAGACGTAGACGAATGAAACCTTTTTCCTGCAAATTGTTTCGCATGAAAAATATTTTACTAATTATGATTATTAGGACCGGAAAATTACAGGACGCAATTTAATGAAGTTCGTTTATTTATTGAATCAGAAACATAAAATAAATCTTTTTCGTCATTTAGAGTATTTTTCCGGAAGTTTATAATTGTGACTAACGGTTTCGATATTATTTATTTTGCCAAAATTGAAGTGTATATCCTGTGTAGTAATAAATTAATGATGGCACAATTTCGCAATCCTCATCAAGCAGGATTGAAGGCTCTTCAGGGGGTATCAAGTTCCACAAAATTTCTTATGACTCAATGAAAAGATTTTTCTTGCATCTTCACTTTCTTCTATCCTTTGGAAGACATATTTCATGTTGGTTATTTTAGTAAGGATATTTTTAATGCTCGTATTAGTTAAATTATGTCAGACATTTTATTTGTGTTTACTAGTAATTCAGCTTCAATGATATTAATAGAGGGTGCTAGAATTTTTTTTCCATGGTATGTATTTTTTCCTTTTATTTGTCTTGAATTTTTAAGTATTGAATCAAATATTTCGGCAGATTTAATTTTAATTCGTAGTGTAGGGAAGTTAGGGCATCAACTTTATGAGGCTATGTTGGATGCACAACTGTTACAGTATTTTGGTGTGAAGATACGCCTTTCTACTTGCTTCGTCCTTGTCCATAGAGAATCCTGTGCTACGGCACAGTTTACACGCCGTTTCTGCAGCTTATTTCTAGACTTATAGTGTGCGAATTTTTGACAGGCAAACTAATGTCCGATTGCTTCTTATATATATGTAACATCTTTACTGAAGGTGAAATGTAGAATATCTGAGTCAAGGAGAAGACGTTAGTTTAGTCAATCTTCTTTTATTCAGTCATTGAAGATATTTCTTCATGAGTGAAGGATTCAGTTTTTACGTGCCTCCATGGCGAGAATAGAGAAGGTAACGAGCGAGGCGGCCCGCGGTTGTTGTCAGGTTTCATGTTGGAATTAAAAAGGGCAGTTAGGAATGCGCAGAACGTTTAAGTACTCAGAGAAGGGAATTTCCCCGGAAAAAATGTTCTAATCGAAAAGAAAGTCGTAGTGCTTTTATTACGATGGAAGTAGAAGTAATTAAAATGAGGTGTCGTTAAAAATGATTTAAGAAAGTTAATAATTAAAATATTACATATATATTTTCCATTTTTATAATTGCGTAATTATTCGATTGAGTTTGGAACATTTATGTTTGTCAGAACAAAGGAGGTGAACTCGGAAAATATTTAAAATCCTTTGAAATTGAAACTGTTAGAACAGGTTTATTTGGGCTACTCTGAATCTTTTTTTGCTCTAAATTAATCTTAAACCTTTTTATTTCTTCAATACACGATCGCTTAACAACGGGTTTCTTCCAGGTTTTCTATGCCCGGGGGTGGGGAGAACTGTAATCCATGTAAATATTACTGTAATCCATTTTTACTTCTCTCCACTCTGCTATTTAAGTTGCAAATTTTAGTAGATGTTACTTGTAAATGGAGAGCGGGATGCAGACTTTCCTTTCTTGTTTGTAGGTAACTCTTACCAGAGTATTTTATTGCTTGAAGGTGAATGACATTCCCTATTAGTAAAAGATTTGGTACGATATCACCACGACTTTGTCCGGTGTTCTCAAATTGCCCAACATTGTCGTGAAGATATCGCAACAATATGGTATATGTATGGGTATTAGAGTGATTCGTGAAGTTTCGAAAGGAAGAGAACAAAATGTCAGCTTTGCAATGATGGTTTTATAGCAGAAAAATTTGTCTCTGGTGATAATAATACAAAAATTCTGAAGGTAAGTGCATTTTAGTGTGAAAGTCAAGAAACCTATTTTTCATTCTCATGCTTTTGATGTAATTTATGCTTGTTTGTTAGATTGTTCTTAAATTTTATTTCTTAAGTGGGATAATTTTAAACCGAAAATGCTTTGTTGCATCGTAAACATTTCTTCCGCTAAAAAGTTACCTCAGTTGACTTTTATAAATTAGTGTTTTCATTTTAGTACAACGATTATCTTTTCACCTTTTGATGTTGTTCCCAGGGTGTGTAGAAGGAAGTTTCAAAGTAACCTCGGGGATAACATATTTATTGATTCTTTATTCATGTATTATGTTATCTTCCTGAGGTCATTTGAAGTTAATCAGTATACTAGCATAATTGATCATATTGGAACGAATGTAAGCATTTGTAAGGAAAAATGTTTTAACTGCGCACTCGCATATTATAGCATATATTTTTTTTATTTCATAGCCAGAGATACAGTGAACTTTTATAAAAATTCATCCAAATATTCAAAGAATTTACTTTAAATTTTAATACAGTTCTTCACTGACATATCATCAAGTATTTTCTAAATTTTGCATAATTTGGTTGAAAAATCTGCATGATATAAGAAAAGGAACACACGGGAAAATTTTGAATTTTCCGGAATATACATCTATCTTCACAAAAACGCAAACAAGTATTGAGCACAACAAACAATACCATCTACTAACGTTGTACATTACTTTCAGCATTTTGTGATTTGTGGATATCTCAAATATTTTTCAAAGTTATCAATAGTTGGTGGGTTTTGTAACTGAACTCTTGTCAAAATTTTATCTTAGAGTTACAACACTGAATTTTACAATACCGAAGTTGAAGGAATATTTCGTCCGCCTTTCGGGAGATATACCAAAAAGGGCAGATACAAAATATTTTTCTAATCCACTGGCCACTATGCGTAAGGGTCTATATAAAGTGGTCAGGCGCCAAGACAACCTCCAATATTCAGTTTCTGACTCGTTGTGTTGGTAGGCTCCAATCCGAAATCTTACTATGAAAAATAAAGTACTCATCATAAATGAAATTCATTACCGTAGATATTGTCAATTTCTTTTCTATGAGACTGATATAATATTGTTAAAGATAACGTAGGAGATAAAAGCGATGTTACAAACAAGTGACCCCACTGCAAACCGATAAAACTCATTTTCCGTTCAAATTAGTTCTTTAATTTAATTCTATGAAGCCGAAATAAAAGGAATTGAAGTGGTGTTTTGTCGCTGGTCACAAACGAATGATTCGTTTTATTACTACTAATTGAAGAATCTGAAACCTATGGCCTATATTCCTCAAACATCGCAATCCGTAATTATTCTTTTATTTCTCATTCTATGATAAAAGTGTCTAAAAGATAAGTAGACAATATTTATATAAATTCACTTGTTTTTATATTGACACATCATTTTTGAATAAATAAATTGCATTGCTTCATCTTTTGCCTTTAATTAACAGACATTGAGAATTTGTTATGTTTTAATACGGTTTTTTTAAATTAATTTTCTTCAGTTTGTAAAGATGGATTATTGTCATCGATTTTTCAAGCACTTTTGAAATACTTGACTTTTGAAACTCTGTAATGTCGTGCAGTTTTTATTATGGTACAAAAGCTTAAGACATTCAGAATCCTCTATTAAAAAATAGATTTAAACTAAATTTTGATTCCTGTAGCGAGGTACCACCGAGTAGTTAATTTTAAAAAATAATATTCTTTAATTTTTATAGTGAGTAATTATGAAATGTAGTAAATATTAAAAAATCGAAAATAATAAAACTTTTATTTGCAAAGAAAATTTTATTAATGTACTAAAGTATGAAATATTATTTTTTATCAAAATTGGATGCCAGAATAAAATAGGAAAAGGTAAAACGTTGAAACATTAATTTTGAATCGCAATGGATATCATGAAAAATAAAATTCATTGAATTAATTAAAATTAAAATATAATATATTCGATTAACGATACTTTTCACTTAGAGTATATCTTCAAGAACCTCATACTTAAACGAATTTGTTTCAAACTCTACATAACCATTTTTTCCTTTTCAGCTCTAAGGAATTTTATTAACGTAGGACTACGTTCCTCCCATTGGGGTCTCAGGAAGGAAATTGGTTCACTCACCAAAACGCCACAAAACTTGGTATGGAAACTCCTCTATATCTCGGTAACTACATATGTTGAAAACATAACTAATATCTTATTTTAGAGACAAAGAGTAACAACAGAAGTTACAGAAAAACTTACTTAAAAACTTGCGAGGAACTTCGAGAATCAAAATAGTCCCGCGAGTAAAGTAGTCCTACGCCTTCAACATCAACGTCTCTCTAAAAAGACAGCCTCCCGTCATTTTTAAAAATTTAATTCTTTACCACTGCCTTAACCTCCTAATTGATTTTACTCAGCAATCAAATTAGATACTTTCTATTTATCATTTTAATTTATTTGTGGAACTAAAGGATATTAAAATGTGATATTGTTTCAGGTGTATATTAAAATTGCGATAATTGATGGACGTAAGGCGTAAGGGCAACCCAGTGAAAGGGTTAATATATTACCATCGACTTGTCTGTTGCCATCGACAATATAGTAATTGTAAGATGAAACCAGAAGATGTTACAGTCACCTTCCTGAACTTTAAAAGTAGTTTAAATATACTCGAAGAAAATACCATTGAGATGGCAAGCATATTTTTCACCAGAAAAAAAAAATGTTTGATTTTCCACCTCAGAAGAAATATCATGTTCTGATATTGGATCAACTTCAACCAACAAACGTCTTTGTCAATAGTAAAAATGCCGTTTCGAAAAAAACCATCTTTTACTACACTTCAATCTATTCCAAAACTTGTTAGGCAACAAACTGCTTTCTCTTGTAAATAAGTTACAATCACTGACTAGTTATGTATCCAGATTTGGGGAGCGTAGGTCACCTCCACATGAAAAGTCTATAAACTCTACACATACCACCTTGAGAGGCAAAGCTGCGACAGGAGACAAAAAAATATAATGAATAGACCTCCGTTTATAAAGGTTTTATTATTTAAGATTAACGAAAACTCCTTCTCTGTAAGTATGCTCAATTTTCAGCCACTTAACTTCAAAATTAAAAGCATTACCTGCTTTAATTTATAAATCATGGAAATTTATTTTCCAAAGCTTAATAAAACAGTGAAATAGAGCATTTCTGCAATTTCTCTGAAATGAGGAGCTGACGTTGCGGTATAAAAGCTGTGGGCGCATGTCGTCGTTCTTAATATCTACGGTCTCGACAGAGAGCACGTCTCGTCAATGTATAACCATTTGTTCTTCATAATTATCTCCGAGATCTTTCATCGAAACTTCTTCTTATTTTTCCTGGTGTAGTGCATGTAAATGTTATTTCCTTAATTCTTCTCTTAATTATAATACATCGATCAACAAAAAAAATTGGAAAACATGTCAATGATTAAAGAAATGTCGACTTATTTGAACTTTACGGTATCGAAAAGTCTTGCAGAAACTTCACTTTCATTCATGCAATCTAGACTTGTATTAAATAGAAATATTATAGTAATAAACGTCAGTGACGTTTGCTGATATGCATTACGGATGATAGCCGAAATGGTGGTTGTGAATCAATTATGCAACCATTTTCAATCTACTATTTATTTATTCAGAAAACTTGCGGCGTCCAGAACATCGGCATTAAATTAATAGTCTAATGATGAAGAAGACCACAATAAAATTAAGAATTTCATAATTCTATATCTCCAATTTGATAATATAATAAGTGGTACTTTAAAGAAATTGTGTTATTAATTCCTCCAAATACTTTTTAACTTTACGGTTTTTCCCATCTCTTTTGCGAATGTGAAACTTCTCTGTAATAATTGTTACAAAGTCTCTTTCATGTTATCTTCTAATTTATAGAATTCACAAGTGTTACATTTTAAGGTAAGATTGACCTGATGATATCCAATCGACTTAAGAATAAGTCTCGGCAACCTTTATTTAATTTCTGTATAGCATATTTGAAATTATTTTGATTTTGTTATTCCACCTGTTATGAAATTTTATTCCATAATGACAAACTGTCAAATTCTATTTAAGAAGTACTTGCTTTCTTTTAAATGAAAGAGATCAATCAATGAAAGAGAAAGAGAAGAGAAAGAAAATGAAAGAGATGAATGTTAACGCTATAACTGGCAAATTTTTTTTGTATGTATTGAACTTTTCTAAAGTTGAATTGTTTTAATAAATTAATTTTTAATCATTTTGTATAGTCCATGAAAAATAGTAGTGTATAGGTCTAGATAAACATTGATTTTTAAAATTTTAAACGAGACTGAACTTCCTTGATCATTTGCATTAATCTAATTTTCTATTTCGATTAATAAATTTATCTAATTTCTAGGGAGCAGTACAATTAGATTGGACAAAATTCTATCCTCTTCTATGCATCGAAGAATTTTCTTATAATATTTGGAGTTTAAATTGTTTTTTTAATTTTAAAATACGTACTTCTCGATCAATAAACAAAAAAAGAAAAAATGAAACCGTTCGTAGGACACTATTTTTAATCAGTTGCTTTTAGATAGCTTCTTTAATGTTAAAGAACTTTTAACAAATTGAAACATCCTTCTGTTCATCGAATTAATACCAAGCTTTTTAAAATGATCTGTGGAACATTTATGGATGCCTGGAGAGCTCCTCGACATCCAACGCCACCAAGCGGAAAACTAACGCCAACTGCCAGACGTCCAATACATATTATAGTCTAGACAGCTGTCACTATGCAAAATTACATCATTTAAGTGCTGAGACAACTCGGATTAGGATGGAAGGACTCAAATCATATATACAAAACAGTTTAATATTTACCTGTAGAAAGGTTAGCGTAAAAAATTTTAAACATTTATTAAATATATATAATTAAATATATTAGACTAATGAATAATCTTTCCAACGTTTTACAACACGTAGATTGTGGTCAAGAAGGGAAAGAATTTTAAATATTTTCATTAAACTTGCCTTTTTTTCGTATACTTTATCAACAGTTTAGAGTGGACAGACTCTCCATCCGATTGCAACCAGATATAACTACCCAGGTACCCGAATAATCTCATATGGGACACGCTTCTGCGGCGAGCAGTATCGTATTCACTCTTCGTTCTTTTTCTGTATTTCGGCTAGCAATGACTCAAAAGGGACTGGACTACTGCAGTTGCAGATGGATAATTTAATGCTCAGCGTGCTCATACTTTGAACAACTTTTTTTCTTGTAGCGGGATGCAATCACGAAATCTATTATCCTACCATATGTTGTTAGATTTTCTGAAGATGTGTTCTCTTACTTTTGCTTCAGGTATCACTTTAAATATTTATTTCAGCTCTTTCAACTTAATTCGTACAAACAGTCACTATTCTTACTTTATGGACGCGAGTGTGAAAATGCTGTACACTCGCTTCCATGAAAATGCCTTTTCTACAAAAATATAAACTTGTTTTATTTTCAGTTCTAACTACCATTTCATTTAAGCAAAAATTCAAGATAAAATAGAACAATTAAGACTACCGACTGAAGATCCAGTTTAAAATTATGATGTGAATGCTGCTATTTGCTTTATAGAATTATTCAATGTATGTAATGCAGAATTATATAACTCTACATGGAAGTCATTTATAAAAAGTGAGAGCTTCTACTTGTCGAAATCGACGTTTTAATCACTTCAAACAAACTTCTGTCAATATACAAGTCGTATTGATTTGCTCTATTAGTAACAGCAGGGAAGCATTGCAAATATTGTTGTACGTCTCTCTCTCCTGTAATTTTCTTTTCCTAGAGATTTCACTGTAATTAACTGTAAATAATAAACCATATTAATTACGGTGTTACCTTTTGTGTGCAAGAATGAATCAATTTCATTGCTCCGTTTGCATGCACCAGGCAAGAAAAACAAATAGAAATCCGCTCAGTTTGAGAAAACTCTTCTAAAAAATGAATCTTATATATTTGGTTCGCTTTATTTGTAAAGCCTCCATATATCCCGCATTGTTATATTATGTACAACTATCGACGCCTTTGCGATCGTTTCTCAAACTAGTGAGTGAGGTTATCCATAGAGAATGAGGTACAGAGGTTCCACTATCGCCGACAGTGTAAGGTCCTAGCCCAATGATACCGGGGTCCGATCAGAGATCAACAAGACACAGAAATACAGCACATTAATATTTAATTATGTTCCTTGAGTAATGGCATATGTACAATAAATTTACGCATGGATTACGCATTCAAAAGATTTGCATAATTCCCGGATGAGATCGCGAGACTCAAAATGTTCGTAACTGGACTTAATCGCAGTTATATGGGTGAGTCACTCGTAAACAATCGATAGGCAATCGATTCAGGAAACTGATAAAGTTTAGTCAATGGGTTTCAACTCAGGGCGAGTTCAGTACGTTCCGATGGCCGGAAGAGGAAACTGAGGTAATAGAACGCTCAATTAAACGGACTAAACCACCAAAGGGTTAGGCAAGTTATCGAGATCGGTATTTATCGTCGAGGTATACAATTGCTCGCTACCTTTCGAGCAATTCCCCAAAGGAATTCTATGATGCCTTTTTGCAGCTCTCCAAAGGAGCTAGTCTGGCCAAAAGGTTAGCTAAAATTTCAAGGGGTCAAAACGCCAGTAAACAAGTCCAGAACTCGAGCGTCGAGATTCTGACTTTCAATATTCATCAATCCTCCCGTCTCGAATCTCTATGCCCACTCTTTAAACCCTCAAGTACAGCCCCTATGAGGCGTAGCCGAAATGTTATGTCTCAATGATTCGTTCGGTTGCTGACCACAACCTCCAACCACAAGCCTGAGCTCTCTTTCCCATCTCATCATTGGAAAAGGGTAAAAAACATAATGGTTTCCTCTGTCGGCACCTTGGGAAGCCTTCCAACGGCCGAATTCGGTGCGGTCTCTTCAACAACCCCCGGGTTAAGTGAACAGGGTTGGATTTTATGACACTGGATGACATCGCGCTCTTTCTCCTCGGTGTCTTAGGGAGTTTGTAGGTGGTCCGTTCTTGTGGGAAAACAGAGCAAAGGGGAGACCTCACAACAGTAATACACTGCCGCCTCAGAACCCAGCTGTGTTGCAAAGAATATATATCAAGATATGTAGAATATTTATCAAGTTTGCAAAAAAATTAAGACTTTATAACCTCAAAGTAGGAAAAGTGTTTGATTTCGAATTCATACATGAGCATGTTTATTGTAATTCAAACATAAAAACTAACTTGCATATGATATTTCCTTCTATTTTTCACATCAGCGAATTAAGTGAATGTTGTTGGGACAATTATGCAGACAAAAGTAGAATTAGAGTTCATTTCCACCATCCCCCATACATATCTCCTTGCTCAATAACACTCGTCCAAAAATGAATATCAAATAGCTCAAAAATAAAGAATTAATGTTGAAGTTAAAACACATGTAATACATTTTTCATTAAAAACTATAAAAATTTAAAAGTTTCCAAAATATTAATATGCTTCTGACAAATATAATACAGCTTACGCAATTCATAATCATAATAAAAAGGTTTTAATATGATTAAACAAATAATTAACAAATATATTCTGTACGAATATAAGCAACTAAATATGAGATTTTTATTGAGCACTCGACACATGCCGAAGTACAATGTGAGTGGCGAGGATGACTTATATTCATAATGTAACAGCACATTTGTTCAATTGCATAAATTATAACACGCAGTATTGAATGCTAAATCTGTACAAAGAATTAATCGTTTCATTTACACAAAAAAAGAGAATTAAATTGCAAAGACATTTATTTATATGCAAAGAAATTCGTTTCATTTTCCTACCGGAATATTCATCATTAACTTTTTCATCGAAATGTTGAAAATTATCAATTTGACTGTTAACCACATCGATCATGGCTAAAGCTGAAAGACTATCTTCTGAAACATTTGTGTGAGAAAATATTTTAATTGTTTTGAACGTGGAAATACAGCTTTCGGGCTTAGATTTTTTCATGGATGTCGTTAAAAAGGCAGATAAAAAAAATAAAATATCAGGGCCTGCTGCAACCCTAACGGACGAACCAATGTTCTGCGAATGGCAATTCATTTAGCATTACTTTGTCTATAGACCACAGTGGCATCCATGTATAGCAAGTAACATCACGGAATTCCTATAAACATATTAATGATTTCAAGAAGAGTAACTAACAATTTATTGTATTTCCTTCTCATTTTTAGTCGAATTAAATTCAGTTTAAGGAGAAAACATTTTACTTAGGAAATTGAAAATTTTGTAACTGAAACCATATAATTCCAAAAAGCACTTTTACGCATTAAATTGATTCTTTTAAACACAAAAAGGTAAATTTCCAACAACATTTTAAATATGAAAAATATTTCATTTGCATGTTCGTCATGTATTAGTAATTGAAATGATGGTGATACTTTATTCAAGAAGTATAAAGCATATTTCAAATTATTGAATTACAGTTATACTTTTTTATTAAAAGTTCCTTCCAATCGTATAATTTTTCTTCATTCTACAGAATAAATTTTCATTCCCTCTTATTAAAGATACATTCTTTCAATTAATTTTAATTTTTGTGAGTTGTACAGAGGGGAATCATTCGATAACATTATTATTTTTCAGAATTTATTTCAATCTGAGCTCAACACTTTTTATTGGTTTGTAAGCAGAATGTGATAATCTTATACTAAATGATTTTATTGGCATGAATATTAATTTATAAAACTTTGGAATAACAAAAGATTGTACAATTTCCTTCTTGATAAGTCTTGTCAATATATGTCGAACGAATTTGTATAATAAATCATAATCCGATTCCCCAGAAAATTCGTCGTGTATTGATTGGACCTGTTGAGCTTTAAATCATACGTAGGGGGCCAAACGTCTACCCGTTGGTGTGGTGCAGAAATTTGGGTAAGGGGTGGAGGCTCAGGTGTCGTCCTCTTCGTCTGACCGAGGATCAAAATTACGAGGTCCGTCCTAAAATAGCCCTCGCGTTTCTTCAAAACGTTAGGCTAATATAACTAAACTAAACTAATAAATTATAATTATATCAAGTAAAAATGTTTCCTATATTCGTATTTTCTTCCAGATGCTTAGAGTCTTTAAAAAATAAACTGAAGCCTTGAACTGTTAATGAAACTTTAAATATTATTCAATGGAAGACTGAAAGTCTATATATTTATGAGCAATAGTAAAAGATGATGGTCTTTTGTAGAATAAATTTCCAATAAACTAAGAGGATTTCTTAAATGTAATAGGAAAGCAATGGAGATGATGAAAACAGACTCTTTGTTAGCATTGGACGGAAATTCTATGAATGGAGGTAAGAATGGATGTGTAAGGGAGACATCTCATCGGAATAATCAGAAATTCCCTTTCAGATTAAAATTTTTTCTTTCTGGTAAAGCCTAAATTAATGATTAAATTAAATCTTAATTAAGTGTAAATATAAATAGTTTAGTTAGATGTCGACGACTGTTTACCAATCACTGGCAAAACGTCAAAAATTTATTTAGTCTATAATTGTAAACCCACTTAAAATTTATTAAATTTATAATATCTTATCAGACTATGAACAACTGGATAAAATAAGGCAAATACAAATTAGTCGAAAAATAAAAAAGCATAGTTTGCCAATATAAAGAATTTTGTGACCTGAAAGGAATGATCAAACATTTGTATTTCAATGCTGACTTTTCGCTTTGCATTTCTGACACTAATTGTTTCCATATTGATGCAGATGAGAGACTCATTTTTTCATATTTGAAAAGTTAATCCACAAAATTTGCAACATCTCATTTGATGAAGTGCATCGCGTGTAGCAGTGATTGTTGAAGTATTCGAAGGTTCTTGAGTGTCCTTGACTTTCTGAAAGGAACGCCTCAGGATATTAAATAATTTTATAACTTTATTTATTTTCAATACTTTTAAACGAAATTTCTTGTCTATTCCGTAAAAACTTCTTATTAGAGTTTCACAAAGGCAACATGGAAATATTTGTATGCTGAAAAAGCGTCATAAATCGAAAAGAGTTTTGAAACATCAGATATATAGACTTTCATGATGTAATAAACAATATAGCTACGAAAATGAGATTTTATTTAGTTTGACTTCTTAAATGAGACGGCTGCCCTTTCCGAATTGCATAAAATGTGTGAGAGCATTTGTTTTCAGTTTTATGTCTAAAAGACACGTAAAAGAGAGAATGTCTGATGACGGATAAACTCACATATCTTCAGAATTGTGAATTTACTTCCTTTTCCTGCCAGTCTTACTCGTATATAGAATGCTATTATTTTCTCAACTTATCTTTGAAATATCGCGTTTAACAAGCCACAACACTTATCTCAATTTCTTGAAATTTCAAAGAGAAAGATTCAAATGAATTTTTCGTAACCAATACCGAATATTTCTGATTTTGTTTAAGACCTACTATCAACATGAGACCACATGTGACTACCAACAATTTAGAAATATTTGTTGATGGTTGCGAAAATATTCTTTTGAATCTTCCTCTTTCAAAAAATTGAGATAGGTGGTGTTGCTTGTTAAGCGACGCTAAAATACATCTGAACGAAAAAAAGTCTTAAAGTGGTTAAAATAGAAAAACAGCTCAATATTTTAGAATGGATATTTCGACAGTATGGAAAATCATGTTGAGTTCTCTCCTGATATCGGTAAACGGTTTGGTAAATTTTATAGAGTTCTCCAGTTGTATCGGCAAAAAAGATAGCCGTCGCGTCATCAACTAAAATAGAAACTTTGTAAATATCATTTGTTCGAATACTCCTTTAAGAAGAAGCGGAGGGTCTACTTTTGCCTGATCATGCCGGCACCCAGCATGCCGACTTCTTAAAGATGGTATATCTGGCTGATGATTCAAATGAAATGCATGATTTTTAGACATTTATGTACCAACTATCACTTTTTAAATAGTGGTAGGTTCAGATTATTTCATTTTTAACTGATTTATAACGGAAATCAAATGCCACAGAGAGTCTCAAAAATGCTGGCTTCTAATTAAAAGAAAGTTACTAGCTTTCGTACATTTTAAGTTAAGATACACTTGATTACCCAAACTCTTATCACTCTTCATCATTCTGACATCCCATAATTTTTTTCTAATACTTTCTGTTCCTGCAAAAAGCTATCTGTTAGAAGTAACGATTTTTTGATTATTCAAGTTGAGTTATTGTTTCAAGGTATATATTGTCCAGGAACTATTCCCAGTTCATTAAATACTCCTATAAGACCATAAAATGCATCATTAAACATTAATAAATCCATCGATGTCCCAAAATGTGAGGATGGTAATGCGACAAATGTTCATTTTGTCATAATTTTCCACAGAAGATTGTTAAAACTCAAAAACTTATTCAACTTGACTTATCTTTCCGATAGACTATATATTAAATTAAAATAAGTAAACATTAAATTAATTTATATTTGAGATTTCAGTATATTTGAGAAAACGATGAGAAATAGCTAATTTCTGGTTTCCATTTTGGCCACAGTCAGTTCTATCAGGATTTATGTAACGAAGACGATCCGGTGTCAATAACGTTCTGTATCAGATGTCGGAGACTTTTTGTATCGTTCATTGTACCCGTCCGGTTTTCAGCCTTAATACACCCAGAAGTTTCAGTATTTGCTTAGAGTGTGCTTCAACTGGAGTTCTAACTGTTTACTGGAGCATTCGCATGTACTTAATTGGCTGATGGTAGGGGGCGCTAAGCACGAATTACTATCTAGAATGCTAGCAGTCGTAGGAATGACGGTTCTATGAACGTTTTAATTGATTATTTCTGTAATATATCGCCTAATAGAAAGTTTAGAGAGGAATTATAAGCTTTGTAGTTGAGCGAAATGTGAGAAATTGTTAGGTCAGATTGTAACAGAACCGAGCATGGTGCTTATCAGACCTTCTAGTCTATCACAAACATTCAAGAGATCAGAAATATAGAATTTTTTTAGAGAAGTCTTGCACAGAAAAAGCAGAATCGAGATTTTAAACAATAGCACTGAAAAGTACTACCGGCACTTGAATCCAGTTCATTGGTAATCTTCAACGGTATTCCACAACTCCGGAATGTCCAATGGGATGAACACCTAAGACTCGCAATAGAATTGCTACACAGCAGATGAAGACACTACCGAGACGATTAATGTTATGTAAATAATCACTTTGTAAAGGTACCCTCGACACATATAAGAGTCTCGCACCGAGGAAAGTTGAATCTTCACCGGAAAATGAATGAACAGAACAACCCCCCCCACACACACACACTCTCTCGTGCCTCTGTCGCGTCGTTTGAAACGTGAACCATCCCATCCTGCAAATACATACGCGGTTTTATCACTCCATTCGTAATAATACGCCAGAATCATCAGTGACGATTCCTAGCTCAGATAAACCTTGAAAGTTCGTAATTAAAACTCCATTATTGAACCAACATGAGACTAATTTATATAACTTTTGTTTTAAAACATAGTGGTAAATCTTAAATAAATTTCATAAAATTAAAAAATAAATTACTAATTAAAATAAATTATTAAAAATTAATAAAATAAAGTTTAAAAAATTTGATACTTTTTTAATGAAATTGAATTTCTGAAATTATTTGCATTAATCTCTTCAACCTGAGTGAAAAACGAAAAATTTGATTATTATTATTGGATTTATGCGTCCTTTTCTATTCTATCTCAGAATATTTCTCTGTTGTTTGGTGATAAATATTCAATTTTCATTTTTAGATTCCTCTTGCTCGATCATAAAATGAAGAAATAATAATAAAAAACGTTTGGATGAAAACTCTATGAAATCAATCGAGCCTAATATTTTTAAACAAGTTCGAATATCTTTTGTTCATCTAAATAATACCAAATATTTGAATTGAGTTCGAAAACACTTCTGGAAGACTGGAAAATTCGTCCATCACCAGCAGCACCTTCCTAACAGCAAGTGCAATCTGGTACGCATCCAATATCTAGTATCCTCCGGAGAGTTGTCAGCGCCCGAAATTAGAACATTAAATTGCTCAGACGGCTCGGATTATACAGGAAAAGAGGAATTTTTTTATATCAATAATGTTTTTGATTGATCCGTAAGCAGTTAATTTAAAAAAATTAGAAATTATTTAAAAAATTAGTTTCTAAAGAATAATTTTTCCAAAGATTTACTTCCGTAGATTTTGATAATTTGGCCTGAGTAAGAAGGTGAAGCGTTTAAAAACTTATATTTCACTTGCTTTTTGCCTGTATAGGATTTCACCCGATTAAGCTCGGCGTCTTTCTCCTTCGATTGGAACCCGAATACAAACACCCGTGTGAACATGTATGGGACATTCTCGGGAGACGTATTCCTCCTTCGAACTTTAAACAGCACTGACTCAAGAGTGGGATGACTTACTGCAGGGACAGCTGAATAATTTTGTGCTCGGCTTGCTTAAATGTTTCACTGATTGTGTTGTAGATCACGGAAATAATACAGCTTAATATCTAACTTAAAATCTACACTGGGTTAGTTTATCTAAGCTAGATCTGTATTCACCCTGTGCTCCAGGGAGAATTTTTTTACCTTATTAGGCAAAATCATACACGTTCCGCATTCTTTTATCTCTACTTTCTTAATATTATAAAGATGTAATGCGTATAGATATTTTATTCTGTTGTTTCGACTTAATATCTTCAAAATATCAGTTTTCTTAATTTATGTCTATGACTGCGCAATATCTAAAAAAAGATTTTGCACTAAAAAATTTTTTTTGGGTTTTTTTTTAAACATCTGATTAAAACTGAGAAAAAGCAAAAATTCAAAATAAAATTAGAGAATAAATGGGCCAATCTACTTTAGTCTGAGTTTTACTTATTTTAAATATTAATCAGATGTCAAGAAAGCAAATGAATCTAATTCTCACAGCAAAATCTTTTTTTCTTTATTTTGATATTCTACAGTAAATTAAGAATACTGACATTTTGCATGAATTAAGTGGGGAAAAGGAGAAGAAAATTGAAATTTAAATATGCCAATCAACTAAAGTCCCATTTTAAGATACTAATGTGATTGCTGCCATTTCCTCTCGAATTTTATTCAAAGTCTTTAAATATCGACGAGAATTTTACTAAATGAAATAGAGCTCTGCTGCAACCGGAGTCGACATTTTCATCACATTAAACAAATGGCTGCCAATATACAAGACCAATCGAGTTGCTGAGTAGTCTAGTTACTGCTGGAGAATATTGCAGAATCTTTTATTTTGATGAACATCTCCCCAGATAGCAATTTTAGTTTGCAGCAAGCTTGCCACAAATTTGTCATGACAAGAGTTCAAGCTTGCAGCAAGTTAACCAAAGCTTCGAAGTCACCATGAAACGAACTTGCAGCAAGCTTGCCGTGCAAACTTATTGCAAATTAAAGCAAAAACAGAGTACGAAACACAACCCGAGATGGAACTCGCGACCTCTCGGTTCCGAAGCGGAGACGCTAACCATTGAGCCAGTTGAATTCTGCGAGGAGAAGATAGATTTCGCTAATACATCGTTCGATTCGATTCGTATACGATTTATTTTTAACTATTTTCTGGATTTCATTAATTTTTTGAGTTGAGAATATAATTTGAAGTTAAAGAGAGAGCGATTTTCGCTAATAACTACGTTTTGCTAGTAGAATAAATTATGAAATTAGAGTTCAAAAGTAATTACTTTAAAATGGGACAAAATGTCTAGTTATTATGGTTCAACAAACACTGACTGTTTCTTAGATTTAATTTTGTTCATAAACGTTAAAATTTCAACATTAAGAAAAAGGCAATATAGTTTTTTTTAAAGTGAGAGTGATATATTTAGTAAAAAGATGGAAAATGTTTCAAAAAAATTTTTTATAAAAAAAGTTATTTTTTTCACAAATTATCATTGATTTATTGAATTAATAAAAAAGAATTACGGTCTAGGAGATGCTATTAAAAACCGGATGTTTTTTAAAACAGAGACAAAGATAATTATCTCTTTATTGTGCTATCTTTGCAGGAAGCTTGTTTTGCAAAATTGCAGCAAGTTTGATTTGCAAATGAGGTGGCGCTATTTGTCACATCGAACTTGCTACAAGTTCGATTCAAGTTTGACGCGTCAAATTTTGCCATGACAAGTCAAAATCAAACTTGCTGCAAACTTACGTGCTATCTGGGTCTGCTCTCGAATTTTTTGTTCCAAAAGTCGTCACTCTAATTTCATCTAAAAGATAAACTATAGATATTACAGAAGCTGGTTTGATACAAATAAATATGATTTAAAATTGCTACTAGCCTAGAGATTTTACGTTTTACAAATATAATTCACTTTTACTTTCTCGTATACGAAGTATACAAAGAGAAAGTATTGTAATCGTCAAAAAATTCGAACTCGAGATTTTGACGAATCTCCACGTTTTAGACCTCCCTGAGTCCGAAAAACACAATTTTGGAATTATGTCTGTCTGTGAACACGATAACTCGAAAACTATTAGAGCTACGGGTATGAAATTTGGTATGTGATCTTTATACATAATTTGTAGGTTTCCATCAAATTTTGGACAAAAGCCGTCTGTCGGAAGTCTGCCTGTCTGTCTGTCCGCGGTCATGCGAACACTATAACTTAAAAACTTGAAGAGATAGATGGAGAAAATTTGGTACACAGTTTTATCATCATGAATGTAGGTCCGTAAAAAATTTTAGGCCAAATCCGACAAAGGGTTGACTGTCTGTAGGTCTGTATAATCGCATAGTTGTTTTACTTGCGTACTGGAAGCAATCTCTGCGCATGCGCAAGCTATTCAGACAAAGCGAACGAGGTCATTTTCTTCTGGTTTCGCTCGCGCACGCCTCGCATTAGCGGAGCTTGCTAGAGGTGATAGAAAATAAAAACTATTAAGTTTTAATACATACGCATTTCTATGAATATAATTCTTCACCTAAATATTTTACAATAACTATAATCTACAATGAAAAACCTTCCGATAGTCATTGCATTCTGGGTTACAGTAGGTTCGAATTTTTTATTCACCAGGGGGAGGTGAAATTACAAAGTTTTGAGAAGTATACGAGAAAGTTTAGAGAGGAGGCCACTCCCGCTGGTTCTATAAAAAGATTTCATTCATATTATCAAACATGATGAATTTCACAGCTTATTATGCTTTCCGGGTCTAAGCGTATTACATGTTTATTTATTCATATTTATGAAAATTCATTTTAAAATTACTAAATTTGTACTACATAATGATATGAAATTAAAATTTTAATTAAAAACTGATGCATATAATTCATCAATTCAAAGCTGAGTTTATAAATTAATTTCAATGAATTTTATTAAATTGCAGTTAAAATTTATAATTATTAATTATATTGTAATGAATAAATGAAACTAATTCAGTGAAATCTTTAGTAATAAATTTCCAAATAATTCATAACAATATGAAAAAAAGAAAGCATGAATTTATGCAAAGGAAAACTAATTTTTGGCAATAATTCAATTTTAGTCTCAAGATTGTAAACCCATCAACGGACGCTGATTGGAGGATCCTCCTCGAGGCAGGCTAAAATGGTGATATTTATAACTCCTTAACACGGTCAGTTTTAATCGCAAATGAATGGAAGGTTTTTTTTATATAAAATATTTATGTATGAAAAATATTTTACTAAATATAACTAATACGCGGGAATTATATTAAAATTTGAAGGCGCTGAAATCTGAAAAGCTATGCACGATCGTAATGTCTGGACTTCGGTTGATCCACCAGATAAATCAAAAATCTTATATTGTAGATGGGTCTATACCGTAAAAACAAATCAAACAGATGGATCCAAAACATTCAAAGCAACACTAGTTGCTAGCGGATTTAATCAAACAGCTGGTGTAGATTACTCTGATGTATTTTCACCTGTAGTTGATTTTTCTGTTATTAGATTCATGTTTATTCTATTTGTAAGTATTCTATGTTGGAATCATGTGCAACTGGATATTCGGGCAGCATATCTTTACGGAAATTTGTCGGAAACTATATATATGCATCAACCACCTGGATTTGTAAACAAAGGTGAAGAAAATAAAGTTTATTTATTACACAAGTCTATATATGGATTAAAACAAAGTGGATGTAAGTGGAATGAAGAGTTAGACTCAACTTTAAATAGTATTAGTTTTCCTAAATTAAATTGGTGTAACGGAGTCTATTCACTGAAAGGTAAATGTTTCTTATTGGTGTATGTGGATGATTTATTAACGTTTGGTAGAACTATTGAAATTTTAAATGAAACTATTAAATTATTAAAAGACAAATTTCATGTTAAGGTTCTGGGTAATGTAAAATATTTATTAGGTGTAAATTTTGATACTATAGAAGGCGATTTATCCTTGCATCAGAAAACTTATATAGATAGGATCGAACGTAAATTCAAAGGGATTCCCAGAAGTTATGTAAATTTGCCAGTTAAAACGGGAATTTCTTTACATTCTAAAATAAATCCAAGTGAGATTTCTGAAAATTATTTAATGAAGAAATTTCCTTATCGATCTTTAATAGGATGTCTTTCTTTCATAGCAGAACGAAGCCCGCCAGATATCAGCTTTGCAGTAAATGTAATGGCTCAGTTTTCCAATAATTATAATTACCAACATTGGTTATATGTTGTTGATATTTTAAATTATGTATTTAATACTAAAGAATACAAAATTAATCTAAGAGTCTTTGAGGAACTAAGTCTTAAATCTTATTCAGATGCAAGTTGGGGTTGTGAACTTACTGACAGATATTCAACAAGTGGATTTATTGTATGTCTAGCTAATGTACCTTTTATGTGGAAATCACGTAAACAAAAAACTATTGCTTTAAGCTCGATAGAATCGGAGTTCATTGCTATTACAGACTCTGTAAAAGAGCTAATATGGTTTTCAAATATATTAAATGAACTGAAGGTAGTAACAGACGTAAAACCTGTTCATTATTGTGATAATATGCCAGCAATTTATTTCTGTAAAAATAACTTTGAAAGTAGTAACATATTGAAAATAAGTTGAAATTTATTCAAAGTATTGTAAATAAAAATGAATTGGAACTGAAATATGTAAACAGTAAGGCCAACTTGGCTGATTTTCTAACGAAACCGAAATCAAAGTATAATCTTTTGGAATATGTAAATAAAATTTTTAGAACGTTATGACTATATAGGAATCCGTGGGGCCGTTTGCTGGCAACAGTTGATTATTCCGAATTCCTACGTCAGCTGCCTATGACGTCACAGCAGATATATAGGGTCTATTTGGTTTTACTGTATCTCTCTGACAATCTCTGACACTCTAATTAGCTTCTTTCATTTGTGATGCCGATGCAGCATGATGTGTTAAGTGTAATAAGATGCTCTCTATTCGTCTACTGTGATGTTTAACAAGTTATGAATCAGTTAGCTCGATTAGTTGTGTTTAAACTTTATATTTTCATAGACAAATTATTCTACTGAAAGTTATACTTATTATCATTATGACTTTCAATAAAGAAAGTTTATCTTACGTATGTCTGTTATTTCAACGGCTTCCAACATTCTACAATAATGCGCCTCAATGCTTATTTACCAGCTCCATGGGCTACTCTTCGTTAACATTCATAAAGACAAAATTCAATGTTAAAGATATGATTGCCATATTTTGTTATAAAAAGTCAAAGAGATTGCCCACTACTAAATGGCATTCTTGTGAAGAGGACGAAACGTTTTGATTAAAAAATGAAAGGAAACAATTTTAAATCACAATATAGTATTTTTTTAAAGTTAAAAATGTGAAACATTGTTTTTCCACAGTATTCATCACAGATTCCAGAATCCGCCCTTGAATATGTCTAATTGATTAAAATTTAATTAATTTGTAACTAATTCGACTAATTAAAATATTTTTCCTCTACCGTAATAGATTCCTAAGTCCAACAAATGGGAGTAAATAAATTTTCAGCCCACAAACTCTCTGCCACATCTTCCGGCGATTGAAACACCAGCCAAAGCTACAAGCTGTTGAGTTTGAAATTATAAACACGCCAGAAACTTCAGCGAAGATTCTAGCTCAGTTAAATATCTCTGAATACATCTGGAGACAACAGCAAAATAATACGAGATGGAATTATATAGTCTTTACATTTAAATTTATAGTGGTAACTTACACATATTGTAATATTAACTGCTGTAAAATATGAATGAATGTTTTACAGAAATTCCTTCCTCCTACTCACTGAAAAACATGTTAGTATTTTTGCGATAATGAATACTCTTTCATATTCGCTTTAGTTTAAAGAAAATCATTTAGTTAATTACAGGCTTTTTACATATTTTTAAATTAAGATAAATATTTAATATATATATAATTAAGAATTCTTTTCGGAAATCTTTATTTAATTTACAGTATATAATATTTTCAATTATACCAGAAATTTATTTTCTTCCTTTTTATAAACCCGCAACCACCATTAGGACAACACATTACCATATGAATAATATTTTTAATATTTGGAATTGGGTTTTAGTTCTATTTTATATAAGCTAATAGTCTATGTAAAATCCACACAAAAATATTTGAATTTATTGAAAAATATTTTTTAAATATTAATATTTTTTAAAATTTAACTTTTCTAAATCCCTAAGGGTTTTTTAAATATGCATATTTTTCAAGAATTTTCCAAGTAGCCCATAATAGGCAACATAAAACTTGGTATTGATTTATGTCTAAACCTGATATGTAATTTGTTATTTTTTAATTCTTAAACCCAATTTTTTTTCAAAAATGCATTAATTTTGACTTCGACATTTTTTAAGAACAAATACTACAAATTTTAGAGCTGATTCCATACTAAGTTACAAAAACCTTATATTTCAAAATGTGCATAAAAAATTAAAATATCTTCTTTAATTATTGAAAAAGCTTTAGGGTCTCGAAAAATAGTATATGAACAGAAATACAACATAGAAAATATCAATTTAAAGTTTTTGTTCCTTCAATAACATGATCTAAAATCCTTAGAATAGCTTTTACAAAATGTTAATTAAATTATTCCAAACTGCTTACCAAAACAATTGCAAGAATTTTTGACAATGAGATATTATAATTGTATAATGCATATATAAAAGGAAAACAAAGGTAACATCAATATTTCATAAAATTTAATCTTATTTTTTTAAAATGGAAATACATATCTCGGAGCTGATTCGATGCAAAGTTCTGCTGCTAGCGTAAATTTACAAAAGGCACAAAAATATATGCACTTTTATTTCAATCTTTCTAAACAATTAATTTCACCCTACGTTTAAGAGATAATTTTAGTTTCTTCTGAACGAAATTGTACATCATTATTTTCCTTCTTTTTCTTTGATATCCGTCCTATAGTCTTTACACATGGCCAGCGTTCCTGCTGTCTTGTTAAGTTGCATTTTATTTTTATTTTGAAGAAATTAAAGCTATTCAGAAACTGTAACGATCTGTAAAGCGGGCGTGGCAATATTGTTTACTCTCATGTCATGAATCACAAATTTTTCAATAACTTAATAAAGAAATGCAGATACAGCTTTGAAATTTTACAGGCATATTTAGAATGATTCAAGTTATCATATAAGCCAATAAAAAATGTCTATGATTTTTTC
>BGPR01009503.1:33670-44121 GCA_013235015.1 Araneus ventricosus
CATATATAAAAGGAAAACAAAGGTAACATCAATATTTCATAAACTTTAATCTTATATTTTTAAAAAAGGAAACACATATCTCGGAACTGATTCCATGCAAAGTTCTGCTACTAGCGTATATTTACAAAAGGCATAAAAATATATACACTTTTATTTCCCTCTTTCTAACGAATTAATTTCACCCTGCGTTTACGAGATAATTTTAGTTTCTTCTGAACGAAATTGTACATCATTATTTTCCTTCTTTTTCTTTGATATCCGTCCTATAGTCTTTACACATGGCCAACGTTCCTGCTGTCTTGTTAAGTTGCATTTTATTTTCATTATTTAGAAGTGTAAGTTATTCAGAAACTGTAACGATCTGAAGAGTGTGCGTGGCAGCATTCATTATCATCCTGTCATTAATCAAAAATTGTTGAATAACTTAATAAAAAAATGCAGTTGCAGCTTTGAAATTTTCAGACGTATTTAGAATGATTCAAGTTATCATATAAGCCAATACAAAAATTACTATTATTTTTTGGGTACTGTGTCGCCTTAACGCCTATAACCTACCTATAAAACTTACTTGGTTTGTTAAATGAAAGGGATCAGTGAATAGATGAATAAATTGTAGAGAAAATTGGCCAATTTCTCTATAATTTAGATCTGCTTATCTGAAAGATCTGTTGAGCCCTGTTAGATTGCTTATGTTAGTGAAGCGATCTGTTTCTTCACTTTTACAGCTGCTAAGCCATCATCCAATCATCCATTGTAAAACTTTAGTTTTCGTCTGTCTTCGATCTGTGCAGTTAAGCAACAGAATAAATTACTGATGATGCAGTAAGTGACTCTTGATTTGTCCTAAATGGGAATCAATAGTTATATTACTGTAATAATTTTTATGTTGTTGAATTTGTTTAATGAATGAAGTTTAAAGAGTTCGTTTAGTCCATAAAATTATATTATATTGGCCTGCCGAAAACAACTCTTTCCAATTCTAGCAATTCTTCATAAAATATTTGGAACAACTGTTGTGATGATTTGAACAGCAGAAAATAGTTATTCTACATTAAAGTTCCTCAATGCTTATTTTCGCAGCTCAGTGGGCTACTCTTTGTTAATATTCATAAAGATAAAATTCAATGTTGAAGATGTGATTGACATATTTTGTTAGAAAAAGTCAAAGAGATTGCCCTCTACTAATTGCCACTCTTATAAAGTGGACGTAACTTTTGAATTAAAAAGTAAAATAAAACAATTTTAATGCACAATATAGTAATTTTTTAAAGTTAAAATTATGAAAAATAGATTTTCCACAGTATTCGTTATGGATTCCTTACTGCCCCCTTGTATATTTTTATTTAATTAAAATGTAATTAATTACAATTGAATTAATTCCCCGAGTAAAAGATTTTCCCCCAGCCTTAATCCTCTGATTGAATAGGTTTTTTTGAATTAATCTTTAGATGCAACGTTTTAAAACATGTTGAAATACCGTTGAATCAACCCAATTGTTATTTACACGAAGGTCTTGATTAGTATAAAATTATTGAACGTTTTAAAATTACTAAGTAAACCAATTAGCTTGCGAAAATAGCAGGATCCAGCAGAAAACAGATCTTCCAACCCGTGGAAATCGCGGGATATGCAGTCAGAACGTTAGTGGATTCCTATATTCATCTTTTGGGTGTTTCCAAATTTTTTGCCCACAATGTCGCCGCCACTGCTTCCGGCGATTGAAACACCCGCCAAAGCTGCAATCTGTTGAGTTCGAACGAAACGACAGACATGCTAGAATCTTCAGCGAAGATTCTAGCTTAAATAAAACAATTAAATGGTAATCTCAACGCAAGCTAAAGCATTCGAGATAATTTTATATATCCCTACTATTTAAAAATATAGTGGTAAATTATACATAATGTAATATTATCTGCTTAAAAATATGAATGGAAGTTTTACATAAATTCATTGTTCCTACTTACTATAAAATATCTGTTCGTATCTTTGCGATAGTGAATGATCTTTAATGTTAGGTTTCGTTTAACTGTTTAATCCCGAGGCGACTTTTTTCTTCTAGCCCAGAGGTTCCCAACCTGTGGTACGCGAACCCTTGGGGGACGCAAAGGGCAAGTTGGGGGTACGCGAAATAAAAGTATGTAATGGCGGACACAAGAAAACATAACGCATTAAAAATATTACTGAATTTTGCTTCCCGAAGTTCACGTGAAAAGTAAAAGCGAAAATCACTTCTAAAGCCTACGCTCAAAATAAGGAAACAAAAGGAAATCTGAAATTATTAAAATACTGGTTTCATTTGTTTTGGTGCTGACCTATTACTATTGTAAGAAATGGAATAAATTGTAAAAACAAAAATAAGTCCCGCAAATGATATTATTTCAAGTCATTTGTTTCTTAGCTTACTTAAGCCCTTAACATTACTGATAAAAAGGTTTGGATAGACGGATTGTTGGAGGGGGGATGTGACATTAGGGGGTAGGCGAAAATAAAAAGATTAACCAAGGGGTACGCTAGGGGAAAGAGGTTGGGAACCCTTGTTCTAGTTCCTTTAAAACTGGCAATTTTTGGGAGGATACGACATGAATTGGACTCTCCTCACTTAGGCGGTCATTTACCAAACCCCTGCTATAACCTTCCCTTAAGGCGCACATAAATGGGCTGTGGTTGGCGAGGTTGATTGGACCTTCTAACGCGCAAATTTCCAAAGCGATCTCAGAACCTCACCTCCCCTCAATAGAAGCCAACCGCCTCAGAACGGCCTGCGTCGCTATTAAGGGAAAGCTCAATGTGAGATGGTTAAAGTAAATCATTTAGAAAATCATAGGCTTTTCGCAGATTTTAATGGAAGGTAATCCTGAAATACGCACATGCGTAAAACATCTTTTCAACAATCTTTATTTCTATTTGAAATTATACCAGAATTTTATTTTCTTCCCTATTATGAACTCCAAATAACCATTAAAATACATGCAAACTACCTATTTAAAATTGCCTGGTTTGTTAAATGAAAAAGACCAGTGAATAGACGAATAAATTAAAGAGAAAATTGGCAATTTTGTTTGTCTTTGTTGGGAACTTTTAGATTGATTTTATGAAGCGATCGGCTTCTTTATTTCTGTAAATCGTAGGCCAACTTCAACGCGTCAGTTGCCTCCCATTTTAAAATTTAAGTTTTTGTCTGTCCCCGAGCTGCGATATTGAACAACAGAATAAATTATTGCTGATGCAATAAGTGACTCTTGACTGGTCCCTGCAGATTAATCAACACATACAGGGTGTTCCAAAAATGTGGAACAAGCGTTTATTTCCTTAAATATTGATTTTAGACACATACTTCAAAATACAAAATTTCATCAAATAAGGTAAGATTTTGTACGAAAATACTTTGCTATCCAAGGGGATTGATAATAAAAAATTACAAAAATTAACTTTTATACGGCCCCCATAGAGCAAAAATGTCAATAGTAAAATGTTTCTTCTGCATTAATCTATATACATGCAAAGTTGCACCCTTCTATCAACAAAACTTACAGATATATAAGAAGACAACGTTTTTGACACACACCACTTTTCCATACCTCTCACTGCTGTTTGATCCAGTCTTTCGACGTACATTTTAAGGATAATATACATATTTAAAAAATTAATTAAAGGAGGGAATCGGTAAATAACTATATATTTGTTAACTCTTGTTAAATCTAAAAACTAGTAAAAGAATACATTAATTGAAGTATTTACAAAAATAATTCATCTTCTTGAACTTCAAAAAAATTCACAGTGACTTATTAGCAGTGAGGCTCATCTTCCCAGAAACAAGCAGTGCTATAAAAAGATTACTAGAATACAACCGAAATACAATTTTTCAAAAATAGCTTTACCTTCACATATTTCGAACTTGTAGCTGTAATTATCTAAATTGAATTTTTGACAATTACAGTACTTTTTTCAGTGAGTTCCGTTTTAGTAATAAAAATTAAATATGTAGGAACCACCCAAGTTCCCGTTGAGGTAACATGAAGGTGAATCTAAAACCTAAAAACAGCCAATGAAAGAATAGCTACTCGCCTTCGTTTATTATGTCACTTAGTTATACGCAAAGAGGGAATTTTAGTGCTTTCCAAAAGTATTTGTTGTGCAGCTCAATCCTGTGTCTCTCTTACTTCTTCATTCATTTTCTGTCTTCTTTCTTGTTTTTATCTTTTTTTGTTAATAATCGAACTCTCAGAGTGAAGAAGTAAGCAAATAAGAATAAAAACGAAAATACGCATTTTAAAAATAATATTAGTGAGTTCTGCAACTCTGCAGACCTAAAGGACGAGTCGCCACTGCTTTATGTAAACCTTAATAATATGCAGTATTTTGGTTCAATATTAGGCTATTTTCTAGTTATGCCTTAAATTATAATTTTCTCAAGTTGTCATTCTATTCTTTATCAAATCGATAGTTGCAATTATCTGCAAATGAAACTGAGTAACAGAATGTGTCATTGGCAATTTATTTTCAATCCGTGATGATTGGCTGATATACTACTTGACAAATATTTGCATTTCGCTGTTTTTCGGTGTTGAGTAAATTTGCATTTCTGCGATAAACATCTCCATATAAATTTGTGAGCAGCCCCTGAAATTTAAAAATTAACTTATCTCTGTAAGTTTTACACACAGAATTGTGAAACTTAGTTTACGGATATATGAGTGTAAGAGGAACATTTCACTCATTGACACTTTCTTTGGGCACGCATAAAAATTTAATTTCCTTAACTTTTTATTTTCAACTTCCACAGAAACCGAAGTGTTTTCACGCAAATTCTTTCCTTATTTGATGAAACTTTGTAATTGGAAGTATATGTCTAAAATCAATATTTAAGGAAATAAACGCTTGTTCCACCTTTTTGGGACACAAAATTTTCAAAATGAGATTGAATTTTTTGAATCTACTTCTTTCTACTCTACTACATTAAACTTGAATGAAATTTAAAAGAACAGTAAAATTGGAGTGTTGCTTGCATTTTCAGATTTATGAATCTTCTTCCATTTTATTGGTTTGAATATTTGAAAATTGGATTTGAATATTCCGAGGATTTGGAAAGTTTTGCAGAAATTTTTCCACCCTCTATCTATATAAAACAAGCCGTCAGCATAAATGAAAAAAGACATACTTTGTAAACTTTCATTCAAAATTCAACTCCTTTATTTCGGTGTTATATGTACGCAGAATGTTTTCTAAATTCTTCTTTTAATTATAATACCTCTTAACGTATGAAAGCAACAATTCCTATAAAATGATTAAAAAAGAAATTTCGACTTGATTGTTCTGACCGTAAATATTGTGATCAGCATAAGACATTTCTTACCAGTATAGAGCTCGATTGGTAGTATAAGAAGAGCTCCAAACTTTCCCTTTGACTACGACTGTCACGCGGACTAAAGCCCTGAATACGTCTCTTAAGTAGCGACACGTTTAATCGTCCGCCATTTTGGGGGTAACAGCCACTCTCTTCCTAAGTCTGCTATTGAGAAATACGGAGTTTCGTTCGTTGAATGTGGATTTTTATTAACAAATGTTTACAGATTCCCAAATATAACTTAAATACCTAATGATATACATATAAAAAATCATTTTACCTTAAATAATAATTTATTTTTATATTAAAACACATACTATCCTAAATGCGTGTTTTGAAATAATTCGCGATCATTTTGAAGAATAATTTTATTCAATTTTTTTTGCTAAGACTTTCTAAGTTGTAAATTACTCCAAACCAGGGTTGATAAAAATCATGATTTTTTAAAAAATAAAAAAATCGAATTTTTTTTATTTTAATCAAAATTTTTTAAATTTAAATTTATTTAAGTATATTGTTTAAAACAAACATATATGTTAACTTAAACTGTTCAAGTTAGAGATCCAAATTAATTAATACATGCAAATTCTTTTTACATATAATTAAATATATATATATATATATATATGAATAATTCATAAATCAGTAGAAAATAATTACTTACAATAGGATTTTCTGCTTGTTTTAATACTTACTTTTCAATTATCTATATCATAATTTAAATAAAGGATGCTTACTGTTATTTAGAGATTTTACTCCTTAAACCACAGTGCAGAATTATGTATTTATTAGAATACTCAATTATATATACTCACATTTAATTTTTTTTAATAGTAGGTCTTGAATTCATGGCTTTATATAAAATAATTTATTTTATCTCTGAAGCGGCAATTCTCATGCCAATGTTCTTTCTAGAACATTTTTTTTTTACCTTCCTTAGCTCTAAAGCTCGATTTTTCTTTTTAATTAAAAAGTGCATTCTGTGAGGGACAAAAATATTAACAAGTTTAATCATCAAATTACAGCACTGAGGAAACTGTTTAAAATGTCCATAGAAGAGCTTAAAAATAATGACTTCAATTGCTTTAACTATTCCAAGTATAATGTTAAAAGCGTGATACACATATTCAATCGAAGACCAAAGATGGCGGCTGTTTACCCATGTGACTGGCAACTTCCAATCAAAATCGAAAGCGGCACGAAGTCGATGGGGAAAAGAGTGTCGCTACTTAAGAGACGTATTCAGGGCTTTAACGCGGACGTGCCAGCTGCTTGGCATATTCACCCCTGTTAGAAATACTTGCCGGCTTTTAGCTGCCGACTGTCACGTCTACGGCCACACGAGGCGGTTCTTCGCCATTTTCTCGCGGCGGCCATTTCCCTCAGTGGCCGTATCAAACCACGGTTGGCCACACGTGCGGTTTTTTTTGACGCGAGCTCAGGTATTTGTTTCTGCTTTCTAGCGCAACAGAGTGGCCAATTCAAACAGTTGTTTGTGTGAAACTTTTGATACATTAGAAAAGAATGAATAAAAGATTCATTCCATTTATCTCGTACTTGAAAACAAAGCAAAAGTGTTTGCAATTTCATTAGAGTTTTAGCTCCCCCCCCCCTTCAGCTAAAAAAAAATTGAAGATAAATTACAGATTCTTAAGTATTTCTTTAAAGTAAGAAGGTAATCGAGAGAATTCCTGCTTTAAATTGAACCATATTAATTCCTTTTACCACCAACCCAAAATTTTCCGAATTAAGATACTGAGTAATAAATGTGCCGTGTAGCTGTAAAGTGGCCATCTCCAAATAAGAAAAGTTTTGAGAAAAGTGGATTTTCTGTCACATCCTAGTCAAAATGAGATTTGAAAAATAAACTGCATGGCATTCGAAGCGTTTCGGCAATGCATTCTAATTGCCAATTCATAATGGAGAGATGTTAAGAGGGTCAAATGGACATATAATTTTTGAAAAAACGTATTTTTGAAAAGTGGAGATGGTTACTTTTGCAGCTACACGACACAAATACCTTATTTTAGTTATACTAACGTCTAGTTTTGAAGCATCACGAGTACTATTTTGTGGCGTACTTCGTAATTTTGAACAGCGATCAGATGAAAAGGACAAAACTATCAATTTTTAAGAGAGTAATTATTAAAATTAGGTTGTAATTGGGAAAAGGTAATAACTGCAATTATTTTAAACAATTTTATTTAAAAAGAAACACAAAAATGTTAACATTCAACAAAAAAGCAATATAAAAGGACCAAAGATTGAGCTGAACGATGTGAAAGTAAAATAATGAAATTGTCAATATTTCAACTGAAATATTCACATCTGTAATATAAAACTGGAAAAAAAAGTATGGAAGTTCAAGAATCATAAGCTCACTATCCAAGTAGTATTCCTTGATATATTTATTTTAAACATCAAAAAATGTAGAACAGAACACAACAGGGCCAGATTATGTCCTGTATTAGCACTTGGGCAAATCAATTTACGGGCCCTCCCTCTTCCATAAGTACCAAAGCCAGATTTTATTTATTGATTGTAATTTAATATCTATATCAGCAGTTCTTATATAAATACAGTTTTTAAAATTTTATATGACATTTAATTGCTGGTCAGCTTCAAGAAAGTTAGTTTCATTACCTTGTGTTTAAAAAAATTTAAATTTAAAAATCAATTCTTTAACAAAACGGTGAAAAAAGCAACAAAATTTATTTTAGTACATTCCAAATAATCATATACTAAGTTTGACACTGATGTTGATACTTATGAGTCAATTCTTCAACTGCAAGAAAAAAGATTGACCTCACATACCTGCAAGAGAAATTTAAAACATGAAAAAATTGCTCAGGATGATGTTTTGAAATTTCAGTGGTACTTAATTTTAATTTAACTACGTTCGAGTACATAGAGCCCTTGCAAACCAAGTAAAATTACAAAAATGAAATAACCCTGAAAATGCTGGAAAAAATTTCGATGCCTGAGGTCCCCGAAAATTGCAGGGCCCCCCAGACAGTTGCCTACTTGATAATCCGACACTGGAACATATGAAAATACCAAAGGAAACCACCATAAGCAGCAAAGCGAGTTATTTCCCGCTCCTGAAAAATAGACCCGAGCGCATCGTTTAGCGGCAGCCGCGAAGAGTGCACCCACGGAAAGGGAGAAAACGGCGCGAAGGTCACGCATATTGTCTATAATTCTTCCGCTGCTAAATCACAATGGCACTTGCAATCTAAAAGTATGAAGAAACTGAATTAGGTAAGCTTATATGCTCTATTGATCTATTAAGAAAGTGGTAAATAAAGGATATTTTTACAGCTATATAATGAGAATAAACTTTTACGGACCTTCCTATCTCTTAACCAGTGTAATACAGTAATACATTAGTTAATTGTTTTTAGATAGTCTTTTTAACTTAAGCTTGTATTTAAAAGGACATCACATAATCTCCCTCATTTTAAAGTTAGACACACCTGATATAAATACAGACTTCAATTGTTTTTCTGAAATCTTTATTTCATTTTCACTATAGAATATTTGAAATTATATCAGAACTTTATATCCATAACAAGCCAAAGAAACCGATTAAAGAATACTTGATGCTGTTAAATATATGTCATCAATTATTATATGAATAAATAAAATATAAAATTGGGACTTGTGTTTGCATATTTAAGCCCTTTCATATATTAATGAAATAAAATTTTTTGTAGATTAATATGTTTTAATGAATGATTTTAATGAGTTTGTTTAATCCACAAAGTATATTATTGTATTGGCATTTGATAAACAGGGAGTTCTAAAATTTCAACGAGATTGGAATTTCCTGAATTTTTTTGCATTAATATATTCCACTAGCATGACGCAATGATTGATAATAATAAACAATTTAAATTTGTGTAAGTTCTAAGAGCCTTGTTAGTTGCATTGAAAGATTTTTGTATGCTCCTTATACTATTTAAGGATATTTTTCAGATGTTTGGAATTCAAAATTTGTTTCTCAATCACAGATTCGTATTGATCTATCATTAAAGAAAAAAGAAACAATAGAAAATGTTTGCATGAAAACGATTAAAGTTTATTAAATCCGTCTAACCAAAAAACTCTAAAAAGTAGAAACGTCTTTCTTTTGTTTGAAATTATTTGAGAAACACTTCTGGATAAATGAAAAGCTCCCTGCCTCCAACGCATCAATCTAGCGCCATCTGGCGTGCATGCAATATCTCCTATCGTTCAGACAGTTGTCAGTGCACGAAAATTAGGAAATTAAAGTGTTCAGATTATTTTTCTAGACAGGAAAGAGCCTATTTTTGATATTAAAAGATATTCAGGTTTCTCTAAGTAGATAATTATAAAAAATCAAATACTTAAATTAAATCTAATTAAAATATTTGTTATCAAGAAAAAATGTCTCCAACATTTTAATAAACGCAGATTGTGATCATTAGTTCGGAGAAGAAAGGAGAAGTATTTAATATTTTATTTAAATTTTTTTCCTGCTTGTATAGGATATCACCCGTTTGGAGTGGCCGGTTTTCTCTTTGGATTGGTTCCCGGATACCTGTACGGAGGACGTACAGATCTTCAGATAGAATGGACTCAATAGCGGGTCGGTTTGCTGGATCATTTAGTCCTCAGCATATCTTTACGTTGTACTGATTGTTTTGTAGTTCACGGAAAGCATACAACCTATTATATTACATTAAGACAGAATCTCACTTCGTTCACTTAAAAATAATATAAATTATAAATATGATTAAAATTTTAATTAAATTAAAGTATTTTACCAGCACTTTCCGCTTTTATGACTTTCTTTTAACGTATATATATAAATATAAAATTATTATACATATATTATACATATATTAACTGTCGTATACTATATATATATATATTAATTGTTGAAAACTCCATATACATTGATTGAGTTTTTCAGTACTTTTAATAACAACAGAATTTTTTTACATATTGACATATAAATGTTTAAACTTAATTTTTTGTTCATGGTATCTATAGTATTTTCAATTCTTTAGATTTTGTTTTAAATTTGGATGTATTATATATATATATATATATATATATATATATATATATATATATATAT
>BGPR01009504.1:6404-24417 GCA_013235015.1 Araneus ventricosus
ATGTACACCTGTTTTCTTCATGATTTTAATATGCTTTATTGTTTATTTCTGAGTATTGTTTACCTGCGTAATTTTGCCCTTTTATTAATAACTAGACTAAAATTCACACTTTAGTTGCGTATACGATAGGATTCCATGCCATTGCTAATTAAACAGATCAAAATTTAGTTGTTAAACTATATGTGCACCTGTATTCTTCATGATTTTATTATGTTTCATTTTTTATTTCTGAGTATTGTTTACCCTGTGTAATTTTGCACTTTTATTAGTAACTAGTCTAAGATTCACACTTTAGTAGCGTCTTATTTCATAAACAAACTAAAGGCAACAAAATTTTTTAAAGGCTTTTCAACAATCTATAAGTTCTTTGTACTGTTAAAGATCAAAACAATTGTCACAAATGTAAAAGAAACTTGCAACCCCGCACCATCCAAATTGTATATGTATTGAACGTTTCTCAAGTATGTGTATGTATTGTTTGATTCTCAATAAATTCTCTTATCTCAATAAAGTTATTCATGTTTCGTTGCTTGATTGGGGGAGGGGTGGTTTGTTCTTTTTCCCACATACGCCCATCAAACCGACCAGAAGTCTCACGGATCCGAGTTCACGGTTCACTGTGACTGTAATATCTGATTATGCTAGACAAAGAGACTACTAAACATAGCTCCACCTAATGTAGCATACACATAGTTTGGAGGGTAATGATCTACAACTTTTTCTTCGAATGTTTGAATGCAATTGTATTTCGATGAAAATATGACAAATTTGAGGATTTTCCGTAAAATTTTGGAAAATACTACTGTACAAAGATATGTGCCATTTTAAATTTCAAACTATTATCTTTCTAAAGATATTAGTTTGATTATTGTACAATGGTTCTCTAAATGAAGATTTTTTATAAATTAAAATATAATTTTTATTAAAGTTTTTTTATTTTTTAGACGTAACCCAAATCAGGTTCATTGTTTAATAAAATCCGTCCTTCATTGTTAAATATAAGGAAATAAGTGCTTACTCAGAAGCTGATTTTGTACAATTCCACAGGATATGCGCATAGTATCTTAAACCTCAATATCTTCTGTAGTATTTTAAAAATAATGTATAAATATAGGACGGTCAAAAATTATTGAACCTATTTCCAAATTATCAAGAGAACTAATATTGTTACAACAAAGTTTATTTTTAATGAGAGGGCATTTTAAAAAGTTTTTTTTCAGTTAGATAACGCGCCATTACAGCGGTCTAGGTGGTTCTAAATTATTGGACATCTCGCATTTTTGAGAGCCATTATCTACGAAACCATTAAAGCTAGAACACAAGTAAAAGCATGCATTTGTAGGGAATTTTGCGCTCTTTAAATTTTAAATAAATTGTAATTCGAAAACTGAAGAATTTTGAGTTATTAAGGAAAAACTAAAAAAGGAAACCACAAAACGCGTATCGGCTTATGCTGATAGATAGCCATTGCGAATGGAAATTTCTCGCTGTAGCAAATTTAGAACGCCGTAATGGTGCTCCAACTACTTGAAAAAAACTTTTTTATTAGCTCTCTCATTTAAATGGAAAAACGCAGTTGTAACTTTATTAGTTTTTTTTATTAATTTTTGAAATGGGTTCAATTATCTATGGTAATAATGCATAAATGTAAATTCTTTCTGAATTTCTTGGTTTTATTTAGCAACTATAATACTATACATTTTTTATTTTGTGAACCCATTTCGTATAAATTTCATTTTTTGCTGAGTTAATATTTTAGAGTTTCATCATGTGCTGAAGAACAAATTTTAAATATATTGCAGAAATCTTAAGGAGTAGTAAAGATTTCAGGCAGCACCCATGGCAAGCCAGTCTAAATGCTTGTGGTCGCAGTTTCGAACACTTTCTCTGTATCATTTGTTCTTTTGCTAATGCATATCTCATGTTTAAAATGAGTTATTGCATTTACATGATGATGTTTAATTTCTTCCCTCTCTTCACATCTTTTGCTCTAGCTCAAGAAGAAGACATTTCCGACTCTTCTATGCTATACGATTCCAAACCGTTTCTGCGCCTCCTACCCTTTCTGAAAGTGTGCCACACTAGCTCTAAATCACCTTGTGTATACTTTTTGTTTCTGTCTGAACTTTCATTTGGAGCGTTATCTTATTTCCATACTTTTCTAAAGTTATTAGTTAGCTTTTCAATCAAAAATAACTTTCAGAAAAAGTTGGCTTATTGATGCACACTATGTTTTTAAATACAGATGCTTCAGTTTTCATATCTTGTGTAATCAAATAGTTAAACAGTTTTCTCTGTTTGAATAGCAGCTATTCAATCACCGTAATAGCAATTATCTAAAGAAACAAAAATTTGTACGACAGGAAAGTTCGGATTTTAATGCTATTTAAAAGCAATATATATGTATAGACCGAAGGGAAATCCCGAACGAGCGTATATTTATTTTTGGTGTTTTCGGACACAACTCTAGTAATAATGCTAAAAAGAGTTTGTTTCCCCTGGAACACCGAACTGAAAAACAAAATTTTCAAACAAAGATATATCAAGCAAAAAGTTCATGTCTGTTGAAATAAAATACATGAAGCCAAATTTTAAAACCGATAATATAAAACAAAAGTGAAGAAAAGGAAGTCATATATATATATATATATACATATGAAGTATATATATTATATTATTATAGAAGAGTTATATAAAGCATAATATTATGTTATTATTATTATTATGGTATTATATATATATATGTAGATAGATATATATACATATATATATACATATATATATATATATATGAGGGTTTAATAGGTGTATATGATGAAAATGTTATTTGAGTTGTAATGGTTTAAAAAAATATATAACTATGTATATATATAGAGAGAGAGAGTGAGAGAGAGAGAGAGAGAAATATTGAACTGTGGTATTAAAACATGCTTTTAAACTAACGACTTAAGACTTAAATAAATACGAAATATAAAATAAATAAATAAATACGAATGTTTTCATCTGAGCAATATCAGAGGAAAAATACACTATTATTAAAATTCAGAAAACAATTCTATTTTGTTAAAAAAATCGATAGTATTATATTAACTGTTATTAACATACATATATGTAGCTAAAAATTCACATTACCATGAATTCTTGAAAGGATACTTATGTTATTCTTAAATCGTTTTTATTATTATTTTTTAAATAGTATGTAAGAATTCCCTATAGAAACTCCTACTTTTTTATGATAAGAAAAAATAAATGATTTGTATTTAAATGTTTCTTTAGAAATATTCAAATGCATATCACAAACAATGTAAAAGATTGCCAAATAATACCCAAGCATGTGATCAATCATTATTTGGATTATTAATTTTTCTTTTAATTTATTAAATGCAATGCTTAAAAGAAATGATTACATTCTGTGTTGTTCTGACACTTTCATTAAAGGGGCTATTTCCAAATCTCAAGCAGCATTAAAGAGTGTTAAAAAAGAATCGCGTTATACGGTTTGACGTACATTTTTATGCTCATTTAATTTCTTGATCTTTTATTTATAACAAAACCTGAAAAGTTTTATATTTTTATGCGACCATATGAAATAATTCAACATACAAACAATCTGTATATTCGCATTGTAAATTCTGATCTAACTGAAGAGTTCTGTTTTTTTTTTTTTTATAATCATATTTTTATATACTTCACAAATTCCATAACAGGAAAGTTAGGATTTCTTATACTATCAGACAAAACTATAGAACAACTTAAACGTCATGGAATTTTACACACAACATCATTTTATTTGTAGCTACACATACAGGGATATTTTTTGTTAATTGACAGTACTCAGAGCCTTCTGTAGCTGTATCTATCAACTGAAATGCCACCAAAGTTCGTAGGGGGATTAATGACGACATGGGGGAAAATATTCTGTAATAAAAAAAATTAGTTCCGAAACTTGCCGATAGGGGAAAATGTGGCGCTGTTGCAGTCTACACAACTGAGAATTAGACACATGAATAACAAAGAAGACATTTCAGTGCAAAAACGTTTCAATACAGCAAATGAAATGCCCCAAAGAGTTACAAAGATGACATCACAGTGCACAATAGTTAGCACCATTCAATAAAATTACTTCCTAGGCGAGGGCATGTGATGGCCCTTCAATGTGACCACCCTTCTCGTTGACCATACAGTACATCCTGTAAACATTCTCCATGCCCATTCTCCCCGGATCTAACCCCATGCGAACTTTTCATGTGGGGTTATTTGAAGTCTAAGGTATATCTTGGTGGGGTCCCGACGTTGACGACCTTAAAGGACAACATATTTAGGACTGTGCTGAGCATTCCTGGTGACACGTTGCTTTCGGCCATCGAGGAATGTTGCGTACAGAATGCAATGTGTGGTCCACGAGAAGGGTGGTCACACTGATACTGAAAGAGATCTGGTGCTATGGTGCCTTGTAATATCATCTCTGTAACCCTTTGGGGCAGTTAAATTTCTGTATTAAAGCGGTTTTGAACTGAAGTTTCTTCTTTGTTTTTCATTTGTCTAATTCTCAGTTGTGTAGAATACAGTCCTCTGTAATGCGTCAGGTACGGGGGCATGGGACGCCGTTCTGTGTAGACTACAACAGCGCCACATTTTCCCTATCGGCGACTTTCGAAACTATTTTTTTAAAATTACAGAATATTTTTCCCCATGTCGTCATTATTCCCCCCTACCAAATTTGGTGCATTTCAGTTGATAGATCGAGCTACAAAAGGCTCTGAGTACTGCCAGTTAAAAAAAAATCTCCCTGTATGTTGCCAACTTCTTCCACATTAACTTGCGGCATTCACATGAAAATAAAAGATTTAAAAAAATAAAGATATAACTAAAGATTCATAATTATAAGTAAAAATTGAAAACAAATATACAAGAATGAAAGATATTCAGAGAATCATCCCAAGGAAAAAGAAACTAGAACAATTAACAGGCTGTCATGAATCTAAGAAGTGTTGATGGAAATAAATTATTTATGTGGTTAAGTCGATTGTCTTATGTTACAGATATTTCAAGACGAGTTTCTAACGCTATAGCAATTTTGATAACATAAACTATTAGTAGGGAACATTAGACTACCAAATCAAAGGTGTTTTTTATTTTCAGAAAAAATTTATCCTCTGGTTTAGGACAGGGACAACCGTCGAAGTCACAGAAGAATATGTGCCCAATAGATTTCATTGGGCAATTTTGAAAAGAAAAAGAAATATTTTTTCAACTTAGATTTACAAATCACTAAAAATATTATTGAAATTGCACTAAATTTTCTGAAAACAGAGAATAAATACTCGTTAGCTATCAAATAAGTTGTTGCAACACTTTGAAGAAATCACAATTCAGCAAACTACGGTAGTAACACCATTTTCTGCAAATGAAAGCTTCTTCTCTAAACTCGATAGAATTGATGGAATATATATATGAAATACGAAAGTTAAGGAACATTTCGGAAAATGCGAGAAATTTGCAATTAATACGAAAACTATTTTTCAAAATCAGTTCTGGAGAATCGTGTGACATTCAATAGAGTATCATATACATATTACAGTGAAGATTCGGTCACGAGGTCAATTAGGGGGACCACCAGAAAGGGATGAAGGCGAAAATGGCGTTTCACCCATCCTGTTTCACAGGAAGCTGATAACGAGATGTAACTTTTATCAATGGTTATGGTTTAATATGCATAATATTTACATGCATTTTCGTAAGCATGGCGCAAATATTCGGGAATATATAATGTTTCTTTAAAAAATCCCAAATGTTTCCGCATGTTTTTGCTTATAACATGCAGAGTTTCCATTCAAATTATTCGAAATTTGCAGAACACTTGACAATATGTCACAGAAGTATTGTATTAAACTTTGAAGTAAATACGTTGAATATTAGAGGAAATATGAGTGTTTGTACTAAATAATTATTTACTGCGCATGTGCGAGACGCAGTGGCATTTTTCTTTCATAACTTCAAAGTCACTTATATAGAGCAACTATAAAAAAAAATTCAAGTTCAATCCCATCAAAATTCAGAAAGCTGTCGGCATTTCAGTGAGGTGAATTTCAATTTCTCTTCAAGAGAAGCTAAACGATGAGGGTTCTTGCACAAATTGATATTTTTTAAACTTTAATTTTCGAATGGTGTTCGAGAAAACACAATTTAAATAATGTATTTAATTTATAAGTGTCCATGGTATTCAGGATATTCAATTTGACTAAAATTCAATGTTACTGTTCGAAGATTCAAATTTAAAAAATACCAGTTTGTACAGGAACCCTCTTCATTTAGCTTCTCTTAATGAGAAATTAAAATTTACCTCACCGAAATGCAGACAGCTTTCTAAATTTTAATGAGATTAAACTGGAATTTTTTTTTAAGTTGTTCTATATATCTGGCGTTCAAGTTATGAAAGAAAAATTCCACTGCGTCTCGCACATGCGCAGTAAAAAATTATTTAGTACAAACACTGATATTTCCTCTAATATTCAACGTATTTATTTCAAAGTTTAGTACAATACGTCTGTAACATATTGTCAAGTGCAAATTTCGAATAATTTGAATGAAACTCTGCATGTTATAAGCAAAAACATGCGGGAAAATTTGGGATTTTTTGAAGAAACTTTTATGTCTTCCTAAATATTTGTGCTATGCTTACAAAATTGCATGTAAATATTATGCACATTAAACCATAAACACTGATAAAAGTTACATTTCGTTATCGGCTTTCTGTGGAACAGGATGGGTGAAACTCCATTTTCGCCTTCATCCCTTTCTGGTGGTCTCCCTAATTGACCTCGTGACCGAATCTTCACAGTAATATGTATATGATACTCTATTGAATGTCACACGATTCTCCAGAACTGATTTAGAAATATAGTTTTCGTATTAATTGCAAATTTCTCGCATTTTCCGAAATTTTCCTTAATTTTTGTATGCCAGTGTACTTCCACTAGCGTGTCATACTTACTTCAAAAATATACATACTATACTTCCACTAGCCCAAAAGCATTTTAAGGAAGTATATCTCCCGTCGGTTAGGAAAGGATTCAACGCATCTGATACGTTTTAAAATGCACTATCATGTGAAGTCTGTAATCAAGCCGCAAATTTCCTCACAGTCCAAACGATATCGGTTTCTGCAAACACCGTTTCGTTGGAATAAATCAAAAAATCACTTGAAATCCTTCTTTTGTGAAAACTAATGAGAATTAAAAATAAAATTGGTACTTAAATAATAAGACTCGGTTATTACAATTTCCTAAATACAAAATTATTCATATTAATATTCTTAATGTTGAGCGTTAGGATTTCTAATTCAATCAGTTAGAAACAACACTGGTATATGTCCCGTCAGTTATGAAAGGGTTCAACGCATCTGATACGTTTTAAAATGCACTATCATGTGAAGTCTGTAATCAAGCGGCAAATTTCCACACAGTCCAAACGATATAGGTTTCTGCAAACACCGTTTCCTTGGAATAAATCAAAAAATCACTTGAAATCCGTCTTTTGTGAAAACTAATGCGAATTAAATATAAAATTGGTACGTAAATAATAAGACTCGGTTATTACAAATTCCTAAATGCAAAATTATTCATATTAATATTCTTAACGTTGGGCGTTAGGATTTCTAATTGAATCAGTTAGAAACAACACTGGTATATGTCCTGTCAGTTAGGAAAGGGTTCAATGCATCCGATACGTTTAAAAATGCACTATATTGTGAAGTCTGCATTCAAGTGGCAAGTTTCCATACAGTCCAAACGATATTGTTTTTTGCAAACACCGTTTCCTTGGATTAAATCAAAAAATCACTTGAAATCCTTCTTTTGTGAAAACTAATGCGAATTAAAAATAAAATTGGTACTTAAATAATAAGAATGGGTTATTACAAATTCCTAAATGCAAAATTATTCATATTAATAATATTAACTCTTTAATCCCGAGGCGACTTTTTTCTTCTAATCCCTTTAAATCCGGGATTTTTTTGGCAGGAAGCGACATGAATTGGACTCGCCCAACCTGGGTGGTCATTTATCATTACCTCACCCCCTGCTATAACCTTCCCTTCAGGCGCACGGAAATGGGCTGTGGTTGACAAAAATAATTGGACACCTTATAGCGCTCATCTCTTAAGCGATCTCAGAACCTCACCTCCTCAACCGCCTCAGACCGGCCACCGTCACTGTTTAGGGGAATTTTTTAGAACACCAGGGACCGCCTCGGAGTGAGAGGGTTAATGTTTGGCGTTAAGATGTCTAATCGAATCAATTAGAAACAACACTGGAAAACGAAAATTTCGTATAGATTACCAATGTAACTAAATGCTTTTGAAAATAATGTATAAAATATAAAATTATATTACATTACATAATCAATGATAAGTAAAATGTTTAAATTTAATGAGTTATGAAAACAAAGAGTCTTCTTTTTTCCCAGGTGTTCACTTGACAAAACACTCCCTTCCACCGCTAGCTCGAAACTATCTCTGATTTTTGTTAGTTGCCAATCAATTTTATAGACACCAATTTAAATAACCGACATCCGCCTCTAAATAAAGTTATGTTAGCGTATGATATTAAACTAACTTATTTCATGAATGGCTAAATCTTAATAACTTAAAGCATAAAATTTGCGAACTATTTTCTTTCTCCAATAAATGCTTATGCCTCAATTTATTCTTTATAATTTTAATAGACAAATCACAGGAGACTCAAAATTTTAAATGTATTTAAATTTTAATGTAAGTGAGGCATATTTAATCTTGAAATGAATATTTCCCAGTCTATAATCTCCAACGCTGCATTTTGCATACGCTGTTGTTAGCATTTTTGAAAAAGTCCATATTTTTCTGTTTTATTCGTTAAATTTAACTTCAAACGATTTCTAATTAAACCTTAATTTTTGTGATTAAAATTGAAGAATGATTAATTTTCTTTGATAAAATGTTTTTAAGACTATTATAAACATTAATTAAGATTATGAATAAATTGTTAAGTACTTTGAAATGAAAACTACAAGATTTAAATTTTAGATAGAATCTAACATAACTTTTGCATACATAAGCTCATTAAGATAATGTATTTTCTAGACGAATGATAAGTTTATAAATATCTACTTTCATTTATTTAGCTATAAAAATGTAGAGAATAATTTCGAACCGCAAAATATTTTGCATGACTTATGTTTAAAAATGTTCTGAATATTTTATTTGTGTTAGTTTACGTTTAGAAAGAGCATTTCGAAATACTTTTGGCAAAAAAGAGCGTAAGGCTTTTAAATATATATTCTAATTAAGATTTTATTTATCTTCTCGCAGTGTTAAATATATAAAAAGACAGTATTATTACTATTAAGAAATTCGATTTCAAAATACTGATGCATCTTAGTGTACGCAAACACCACATCGCGAGAATTTTCCAGGATGAATGTTCACTGTGTCATAAAAAAGTGAAAATGAAAATGGCGCTTTTTTCTTCGTCTCTGCGAAGCGTCGCCATGTTTCAAGCTAAGAGTACCTTTCAAACTCCATTTTAGTTTTTTTAGAGTGAGAATCATGTTTCCGTGAAAAGTAGGTGTTGCCATTAGAAAATTTCGAAATTTTGTCTCTGTAACCGTAACTGTGGGAGCTGGACTTTGGTTATCACTTAATTCTTTAGTCTTTACCATATAATACCAGTAATCAAAATTTTATTACCTTTCCTCTAATGGAATTCTAGTTGGGGGCCATATATCAGCAAATGGGTTTTTAGGCAGGTAACGTGGCGTTATGGTGGAGTAGGTGGTCGTAAATTATTGGACTCTCCCATTTTTAAGAGTCATTATATTCAAAACTATTGAAGCTGGAAGAAAAATAAAAGTATGTATTTGCAGGGAGTTATACACCTTTAATTTGTTAAATCAATTGTAATTCGAAATTGAATAGTTTTCGAGATATTCATGAAAAACTAAGAAAGGAAACCAGAAAACACGCATCAGGTTCTGCTGATCGGTAGCCATTGCGTACGGAAATCTCTCGCTGTGACAAATTTAGAACGCCGTAATGGCACGCCACCTATCTGAAAAAAAACTTTTTTATTTGTTCTCTCATTTAAAAACTCGCAGTTGTAACATTATTACTTTTTATTACTAATTTTTGAAATGAGTTCAATTATTTATTACAAACTTGTATTCTTTCCTACACAATCCATTTTTCATGTTAAAATACCTACAACTTAGACGCAGAAGTGTCGTAGAAAGTTTTCACCAAAGCGCTTAGAAAACATTGTCGAGCCAATTATGTCTTTCAATTTTTTTTGGTCGCAATAAATGTGAAAATGATGGTTGCAGCACATGCGAATATTTTCTACAAAACATTTTCATTTGATGTCGAAAACAGAACAATTTCGACACTTGCTATATAAAGTTATTATACTTCAGTATATCGCGTAATCTACAATCTGCCATTTCCAACAGATTTATTTAGAGTTTTCTAAATCCTTAATAGATTTTGTAGGAAACATAGCTATAAGCGAATTTGAAAATTTGGCATATAGAATCTTTTATAGCATTTTTAACGTTCTCAAATATGAAGTAAACAAATATAAAGTATTATAAATTTTAAAGAATTTTATTTATAGCAGTTCTGTGAACAGTATATCTCACGTCGCCCACCAAAAAAACAAATAAACTAAGACATAATTCTTATCGCGGTCTTGAATCGTTTGGTCTTTTCCGAATACGAATTATTTACACAACACTCTGCTTTTATTAGTATTCACGAAATTCCAATTAAGTTTTTCTGCTTTTATCAGTTTTAAAAAATACACTTAAATGTCTGCTTTTATAAGTATTAACAGAATTAAAATAAGAAGTAATTTGCATTTAACGGTATTTTCGAAGTCATTATGATAAAAAGAAATATAAAAACGGAAATTGAAAATTATAGTGGTTAATACGCGGAAAATCGTTGCATAAATAAGACATAATCATCATCAAATCTTTATAGCAAGAATCGTTAGGCTAGAGACGTTGGTAAAACATACTTAAAAACTGATAGTACATGAAAAGGACCCATTAAAACAGCAGCCAACTTGAAAAGGATTCAATGAAACTTAACCATTAAAATAGTCACCATCTTCAAACATATTCAAGAAATAACATAAGAAAGGCGAAGTTCTGGTCCGCGCCGTAGATTTTTCGTGAAAACGTTGGGATAAAATCATACACAAGTGTTTCGTATTAATATGTAATTTAATTATTAATCTCTTTAATACATTACTTATATAGAGTTGTAAAATGATTATAGAATAGATAAATCACAAGCTGCCACAGACTCTTGCTACATGCGATAAACTACATATTAACACAAAATACGTGTTTCATGATTTTACCCGACGTTTTCACGAAACATCTACGGTGCGGACCCGAATTGTGCCTTTCTTATGTTTCGTTTAGAGTAGCTTTTGATGGCACTATCTGTTGACAGTATATAGAACTACATTTCGCGTATGCGCAGTAAAACATTATTTACCACAAAAGCTCATATTTCCCGTAATATTCAAATTTGGAATTCAAATTTTAATACAATGTATCTTTTACATATTGTCAAGTATTCTGTAGTTTTCTTACAATTCGAAAGAAAATTTCGCATGTTATAATAAAAAAACATGCGGAGTTTGAAATTTTCAATTTAACACAGATTTTTACTTATATTCTGATAGATACTTTTATTGTCTCACTACGGGTCCTAGTAGTACTCCTCAAGCTCTTTAAAATGACTCCAGAATCAACCTCCTATCTAAACGCGTTTCCACGCTACAGTTATTTATAACCATACATAAAGCTAATTCATAACAATCACGCGCATGCGCTTACAATAGTACGATGACGTCACAGGCGAAACAAATACTGTTTCACAAACTCTTGCATATTTTATCTTTCCGTTGTTGAGTCAACCATTCTTTTCTCACTATTAGTCTCGTAGTTATTAGCGATTCAAATCTGACGGTATTTTGTCACACAAGAAAGTTCAAACGACTATCACTGTAACGAGCGGATAGACGTTTTCACGTCAACATTTTTTACACATAGGTCGTTTTTAATGGGTTCAAGGAACAATCGTAACAAATTCGAAGAAAATGGAACAAAGGGTTGGGTTCTGACTGCGTAACAAAAAAAAATTTACAAGCACACAGACAAAGTACCGAACGAGCGAGTTAAAACGGCCCAGTTTTATGACGCAATTCAATACTTGGGCCCCCTATGAGTTCAAACAGTGATGAATCGAATTATCTCGAAATAACTAAGCACGCGAATAATATAGCTGGAAAACGCGATGAGCTAACTAGGTGAAATTCAGTATATGGTATGCCTTTTTGTAAGCCAGAATTGTTCCTCAGTATCAAAATTTTAATTTAATTAGACATTTGGAAGAGGTACTGTTACTATAAAAATACTTGATTAATTTAACTGTAAAATGAGGCAAAAAAGTACATAGGTGATTTTTTTTAAAAATACTCTTCCTGCCTTCTAGGAAATCATTAAATACCTTTATATGTTTCCTCGTAATTCAAGTGCAAAATTAAAAGTAAACTTAAATATGATAACACTGAAAATAAAAATAGCACGTCAATCAAATTTTAACCAATGTATCGATACACTTCTGAATCTTAGGATGGTGTAAAAACGAATGACAGCTTCTAAAATAATTGCCAAAAAACCTTATAATTACGAAATTAAAAAATAATTGACGGGAGGCTGTCTCTGGGAAACGACTGCTGGGATTGAGGGGCGTAGACTTCCTTACCTTACTCAACTGTGGCTTTCTGTGACTAAAGTAGCTCTATGTGATTATTAACTCCATAGTCCATACTGACTATTAGTGTGACTATGTGACTCCATCTATGTAACATTCTTCTTGATTTTCACAAAATTTGCAACTCGACTGTGACTAAACCGTAATTACAAATTCTAAAATTACTTTTTCAATCTTCAATGTCTAACTTCCTCTGCTAAATAAAACTAAAACCAACTCTCTATGTTAAATGGTTGAGGAGCCATAAGCATTCAACTTTAGCACGAAATTCGACGTAAATCATCAATTCTTGAGTAATATTTCGCGCGATCGATGAATGAATTGCCTTAGTCTCCGGTGGCTGTGACGTCATCAGACTTTTTCGCGATTTTCACCAACTTTGCAGCTCGATTGTGACTTAACCATAATTATAAATTCCAATCTTTTTTTTGCAATCTTCAATGTCTATTTTTCTTTGTTAAATGAAACTAAAACTAACTCTCTATGTTATTTGGTTGCGGAGCTATAAGCATTTAATTTTAGCGCGAAAAGCGTCATAATTTTTTTTTATCTTCCAGACACACCTTTAGACCACTATGGAGAGACGTAAGTCTACGTTAAAACATTGTGACAGCCATTAAAGCAAATAGTAAGTAATTTTGGATATTTTAGAGAATGCCTATGGTTGCCATTCGGGAAAGTTTGTTTCATAAAATATAGGTACAATCAAGTTTGAACACAGCATGCAGGTACATCTTTATGCGAAGGTGTGCAAGGAAATCAAGGAATTTAGCTTAGTTAGTTATATTAACACGTTAGTCGACACGACTCACTTCTTCCAATCATCTGGCTAATTAGATGATTCGTTCTCTGCTATCCGTAAATGTAGTAAAGAAGGGGCATCTGATTAGATCGTAGGTAATAATCGCATTTAATCGCCGTGTGAATCGTTTTTAAACGCTTTTACTAAGTTCGAAATGCTTCATGTTTGTATGCAAGGTTTGAATTTTGTGATCGATTTTTCACTCATTTCTTAATGCACTAGAGTTCTGAAATTTTGTATGTTCATTTGGTCTTGATGACGATTACGTTTGCCCTTGGTAGGTTTTAGTGGCGCCATCTATAGTATTTTTGACAAATAAAATACTTTAAACAGTAATTTAAATGTTTCAATAAAAATAAAAATAAGTATATCATATTATAGATCTTATTAAAGAAATTATTGCTGGAGTTAGTTGAAGAAAAATGGATTTAATTTCGAAATATTTTATGTTTGTTTGTAAGGTCAGAATTTTGGGATGGATTTTTCACTCATTGTAAAATTCATTATATATATATATGAATTTTTTTTTATTCATTGGCTCTTTCTGACAATGCAATATTTCAATAAATTTTGAGCTGTTTTGAATAAAAGAATTGTTGGAATTAGTACATGAAAAATTTATTTATTCTGAGATCCGAAACTATATATATAATAATAAATTATGACATAAATTAAAGTCTAAAAGTAGTAAATAATAAATTTTAAAAAAAATATGAAAACGATTTTACCAATGCATTAAAAAAGATAACAATATTTTTTCTCAAAAATCTGGAGGTCAAAACGAAAATCATAAAAGCGTGAGGCGTTGAAAACAATAGGAGAAAGATAAAAGACCACAATGATTATCATAAGGAACGAAATATTATTAAACATTCATACTATAAAATATATTATAAATGTGATTACAATTCTTATTTACTTACAGCTTTTTTGCGCCTCACGCTTTTCCGATTTTTGTCCTGCCCTCCAGATTTTAGAGAATTTTTTTTTCTTTTTTAATGCATTGGCAAAAACGTTTTTTTTTTCATTATTTTTATCTTTATTATTGATTCATATGGATATCAACGTGTCAAAGTTCTGTTTGGAAGCAAACAGAGGACTATTTTGGAACGGACTTCGTAATTTTGAACAGAGGTCAGATGACAACAGTGACAGCTGAACTCGCATCCCCTCTTTGAACTTCAGCACCACACCGTCGGGAGGATGCTTTATCCCTTACCTACGGTTTAAAGTGGAACAAGCACACCTCCTCGGCGGTTCTTCTGTGGAATTGGGTTTCGAACGTGGTACCAGAAAATCGAGGGAAGAATGTTCACGCTTTTCGTTGTCAATTTAAAAGCGCAGAAATAAAATTTGTGCTGATGAAAACTACTATTCGCACCTATAAGAACATAATATGAAAAAGATGTTCCATAACCAGAAAGATTCACGTTTTTTGTTTGTTGTCAATTTAAAAGAGCAGAAATAAAAAATTGTGCAGATGAAGACTACTACTTTCACCTATAAGAACATAAAATGAAAAAAGATGTTCCATAATCAGGAAGATTTACGATTTTTGTTGTTAATTTAAAAGAGCAGAAATAAAAAAATGTGCTGATGAAAACTACTATTTGCAACTATAAGAACATGATATAAAAAAGTTCTTCCATAGCAAGGAATATTCACGAGTTTTGTTGTCAATTTAAAAGAGCAGAAATAAGAAAAACTGTGCTGATGAAGACTATTACTTGCATATGTTAGAACATGATATAAAAAAGATGTTCCATAACCAAAAAGATTCAAGATTTTTGTTGTCAATTTAAAAGCGCAGAAATAAGAAATCGTGCTGATGCAGACTACTACTTGTACCTATAAGGGCATGATACAATTAATATGTTCCATAACCAGGTAATTGCTTGAATGACTAGAAATCTATTTTGTTATTAACAGGTTGATTTTCATTAATCTACTTTATTTAATTATTACACAAAAACTCCCATAATCAGATTTTTAAATTTCTCACACGTATTGGATTTTGCATGAAAATATAAAACTTTAACAACATTTTGAATTTTTACTTGCTTTATACATTTAAGAAACACTACTCACAACAATTAGTTTCAAAATAAGTCCCAAGAGGACCCAAAGCCAAAAACGTTATAACCAAACAAAATCAAACCAAAACAGGAAATTTCATTTCAAAAAGAAATAAAAGCGCAACTTATTGATCAATCGTATTTATATAAGGTATTTCAATGAAAATATCATAACAATTCATTATTACTTTGTCAAGATCATGTTCCAATCGCAATTTAAAAGATACCGTAAAATATTTGCATTAATTTTTAATAACCTTAAACCATTTTCCAAACAGCCAGGAATACATCTTCAAAAATATGTAACATCCTAACTATTTTCATAAAAACTATCATTCTAAGGAATTTTCAGAAGGTTATATATATTTTAGCGTTATATTCTTTTGCTAACAAATCATTACAAGTCCCATATAGTTAGAAGAAAAGCCCTTACATGAGAAATAGCCGTCTTTTGGATGCCTTTGAATCCACTTATTAGAAATGAGCGATCAATATTTTACGTTAACAAAAACTTAATGTAAAATGCATGCGGCTAATGTTGCGTATATAACAAAGCGTGTAATTTCCCTTTCATGGAAAATACCTGCTGTATTGACAACTTAATAGGTTTCCATTTATAACATTCTGTTCTGTTATGATTTTGACTTGGGATTTTCTTCCCTTTTTGCTTTAGACAGTATTTTGTAAAGCAAAGCTATTTATTCAATAGATTTATTTAAAAGTACCAGAAAATTTATTATAATCTTACCGGAAAAAATTATAATTATATATTCATTATTGTAGGATTTTGTAGAGAAAATGATTTTTCTGACATAGGTATACAGTAAGAATTTAGTCAACCGTTTTAGTAGCTATTTTTGTGTAGTTAATAGTTAATTGTAGTAAATATTTTTTCTATTTTATTATCCTAACATGTCTTGTAATGCTAATACGTTTGTTTCCTAAATTGATAAATTACTTATTATGAGTATAAAAAGTTCTTCATTTTTCTTTATTAATAGTTTATTTTAACTTTATTTGTTATAGCTGTTTAAATATTAGCCTTTTTTATTCTTATTAATTGGTTAGAATTTTTCTTCATAGATGGAGCTAGGTTTGCTAGCTTCCAGAACTATTTACTGCCTTTGTTATCGTATGTTTTGGCTTCTCTTGTCTTCATCATAATTTCGGCAGAGAGGGTAAATTTATTTTACGCACTCTAGTATCTTTCGGATTTTTATTAAGGATTTTTTGCTTCTTGATTTTTTCAAAATGTTTCTTGTATTGAGGTCGGACAAAATTCAGGCCGCGAAGGGTATATTTTTGATTTATAATCTTACCCTTGACAGAAAATGTTGTCCATTTTTAGAACTTCAATGGCTAGAAAGTTCGTCATTCAAGTTCTCATTCATTCCTTCCGATTTGAATATTTTTCTTTTACATTATTCTAAATTATATTTTATGTTTTTTTAATATTAATCGTTGTAATTTTCTGTTGATGCAATCACTTGATGCTGTTGCGTTGAGCACGTAAAAAGGTGTTTTGTTATCCTTATTGCTTAAATCTTTTGTTTCTTATCTATACTCTTTCTTTTTTACTTTTGTTTTAAATTTATATTATTTACTTATTCTTCATTTTAGTTTTAGCTAGAGTTTTAAGTTATTGAAATTCGGAATTCTCATTCATTCATTTATATTTTTACAATCTCATCAAACAGAATTCTTTGAATAGCTAAAATTGTCTGATATTTGCACTGTGTTTAAATATAGAGTACCCTATAAAATGTATGCACTTTTAGAGTAACTATTACATTAACGATTCATAATATAGTTAGATATATTTTTATATCAAATATTTAAATGCATTAAAAAATAACGGCATGAGACATGGACTTGATAAAATACGGATCATTATGATTTGGACTAAAAGGTAACGCAGAATAGTTTCCTCCACAATTGCTGGATCTGAATCCGATGTTTTCTTTCAGAGGAAAGGAAAAAAATATGTAAAATGTATATGTCACCGTTAAAGTGCATAATTCAGTTATTCTATAGAATAACTCATCAAGTCAGTTAAAGTGTAAAATAGATGGCTTATTTTACACTTTACCTAGTTGTTATATGAAATAACTAGGTATTCTATTGTCACCGTTAAAATGTATAATTCAGTTATTCTATAGAATAACTGATCAAATCAGTTAAAGTGTAAAATAGGTGACTTATTTCACACTTTACCTAGTTGTTCTATGAAATAACTAGATATTCTATTGTCACCGTTAAGTGTATAATTCAGTTATTCTATAGAATAACTGATCAAGTTAGTTAAAGTGTAAA
>BGPR01009504.1:25263-40211 GCA_013235015.1 Araneus ventricosus
AGAGGTTTCGCTTAATCTTGTTAGATTAACGTTCATTTTAAAGTAAAGGACTATTACACCGAAATTATTCGTTGCGAAAAATTTCAATTAAATATTTTATACCTTTAAAAATATGTTTTATTTTATCTAACTTAGTCTTAAAACCCCATTATATCTTTATAGTCTTTTATACCTAACTTGTTCCTCAGCAAAATATTTTTAAACTTCTAATTTTGATAGACGTTTAATCATACTATTTTAGAAAATTAAACCGTTCTGTTCATTGTGCATAAACACACAGACACATATTCACTTCAATTATTAGTAGAGATTGATCTATACGTACTCTACGATTCAAATAACACAAGCTTAATACTCTGATTAAAAGATTGCTAATTTTCAAATGTTTAGACAGGAATATAAACACTAGTGCAATTTAAAGACAAGATGCGGATAATTTTGCGGAACCTTATACTTATTCGCTATATCCCATTTAAGACTCTTAGAATAAAAATAGAATAAACACAGATTCCAAATTGCAACATTTAATTATATACCAAAGGAGAGACTTTAAACCTTAAATGCACCTTTTGAACAAAGAAAACAACATTTTCCTCCGAGTATGATTTGGGTATTTTTAATTGTTTCAAACATTCATGTGAAACACTTGTATCACTCGGACTTTTAATTCCCTTAGCATCATTTGTATTTCCCATTTAATGGTTAGAAAGTAATTTGGGAGCAAAATATTAATAATTACATCTTCCAAATGTTTGTTCAAAGGACATGATTGAAGGAGCAACCACATATAAAAGACGAGTAGATTTAGAGTCTGATGAGGGATATTTCGTTTTTAATAAATTTGCAACCATTATCAAAACAATGGGACACATTTTGAGTTGTGGGATAGTATTAAGTGAATTTTGGAGAGCATTGGAAAATATTTGCTTTTGTGTTAATAAATGATATGACTTCAATTCTTCTCACATCGGACGTCTTATCTGAATGATTTTTTATGGGATATGGAAAATAACACATCTTTTTTTGATTTAGCAAGGGGAGGGCAAGATATGAAAAATTCAGTTCGGGATGAGATTTGGAACATGAGTAATATCTTTAAGATGATCACCCATTATTATATGAAATTACAATGGAAATAAAATTCCGAGAAAATAGCCTTCACACTTTTCGGATAGCTAATGTAATAGGAAGTTGATTAGCAGTATGAACGGTAGCGTACTAGCTGTGCGGTCAGAGTTCTATCCTGAATCCGGCCTTTCTTCGTAATTTCAAGATAATGTTTTTGAAATTAATGAATTAATGAACAATTTATAAATATTTTTAATTAAAGCATTAATCATTTTGCTCATAATACAATTATTTTATGATATGAAGCTTGACTTATAGTTAGAATTTAACTTTTAAATTGTTAGATAATTCTAAAAATATCATTAATAATGCTAAATAGTAAATATTAGTTACTCTCAACATGAAAAAATTCCATCTAAGATTTTTTTTTAATTTGTAAAGTTTTGAAATTTTCTCTACATTTGTTAATTTTTATTTACATACAAGCACCAGATTGATAACATTCCTCTTTTAAGAAAGCTTTAATTGTTTCAATATTTAAAATGTTACTTTTTGATATTATAAGTATGAGCTTTAAAGAGTTAATGAAAAACTAAAATAGAAGATAATAATCTATATAGTTGTTTCTTAAATATATCCACCCAATTTGTCTTGTTGCCCAATCTTAGGAGCATTGGCTACCCTCTTTTCATGAATTGCCGGATGTAGTATCTCTTTTGTTCCATTTATTACATCACCGACATCTTTCAATAAACAATTTCCAGTCTCATATATATCTCGTATGTTTTATTTAGAAGTCTGAGATGGGTAGCTTATTATCCAAACGGACAGCATTTATCCATTTTTTTAACACGCATCTTGGAGGAATTTATAAAGAAATGTGGGTGTGATGGTTTGAAATGATACCAATCGCCCCACTTGAATTAACACAACAATTTATTAATATGGTGACAGAAAAGAGATGATGATGCTGAATTTAAAGGTGCTATGGTTACAGGTTTGGTGATAAATCAGAAATGCTATCCAGTGTCGAAGAGTTCACTTCGCTAGCGTATCGAACCACTGTACTCAATCTTCTCGCTTGCGACCACCTACGCACGGTCAGTTTCTAGACATTTTGAGATCTCGAATCTTCCCTTCGCAGGAGCTAAAGGCAGTTCCAGTCTCCTACTCGAGAGTTCGCCTTCTTCCTCGGATCTCACCTCTCGTCTGCCCCCTGACTCTGAGTGACATAGAGCCGTTACAGTATGAGTCGCTGCGCCACCTAGCGGTGACGGGCACAAATCCAACAGAAATAATGTCATTTAAAACATAGCATTATCTTCTCACAAATGAAATATCGTGGTCTGCCCCCTGACTCTGAGTGACATAGAGCCGTTACAGTATGAGTCGCTGCGCCACCTAGCGGTGACGGGCACAAATCCAACAGAAATAATGTCATTTAAAACATAGCATTATCGTCTCACAAATGAAATATCGTGAGTTCTCTCCCCTGGGAATTTTCCTTCTCATACACAATATTGTGAGGTTTGTGTTTAACTTCATTGTAAAGCAAATCCACTATATGTTTTGGAACAGTACCAAAATTTGGTACATATATAGAATTTTGGTGCGAAGACTACATGACGAATTTCACTTGTGTAGAGCGGAAATTTGGCATACTTGACCCTAATTTCATTTTTTCTTATATTTTTCGAATATTTGAATTGTTAGCATCATAAAATGATTTGTTTCTAAGAAGGATATATATCCTTATCCTAAATTGATACATCATTTAATCATAAAATAAATACAATGGCGGACAAATGCTGAGGACCATTTTTAAGACTTCGAAAAATTTGGACTAGATAGGAATTCAATGGTTCGCAATCAGTTACGGAGAATTGTGGGACATATAATCGTTGGAACTCACATTTTAAGTTGCAGATTCGATCACGAGGGCATTTACGGGAGCGACTAGAAAACGATGATGCCGAAAATGATTTTGGCCCACACCGTTTCACAGGAAGCTGATAATGAGTTGAAATTTTAGTTAATAGTTTTTTTTTATGTCCATATTTACTTGACTCTACTTTCATTTTTTCTTATAGTTTTCGAATATTTGAATTGTTAGCATCATAAAATGATTTGTTTCTAAGAAGGATATATGTACTTTTCCTAAATTGATATAAAATTTAATCACAAAATAAATACACTGGCGAACAAATGCTAAGGACCATTTTTAAGACTTCGAAAAAGTTGGACTATATAGGAATACAATGGTCCGCAATCAGTTGCGAAGAATTGCGGGGCATACATTCGTTGGAATTCACATTTTAACGTGAATATTCGATCACGAGGGCATTTAGGGGGGCGACCAGAAACCGATGAAGCCGAAAATGATTTTGGCCCACACAGTTTCACAGAAAGCTGATAATGAGTTGAAACTTTAGTTAATAGTTTCGTTTGGTGTTCATAATATTTACATGTATTTTCGTAAGAATAGCATGAATATTCAAGGAGATATAAAGGTTTTTTTAAAAAATTCCAAATTTTTTGCATGTTTTTTGCTTATAACACGCAGAGTTTTAATTCAAATTGTACAAAACTTACAGATTATTTGACAATATGTAAAAGAAAATTTGTAACAAAATTAGATTTAAATAATTTGAATATTAAAGAAAATATGAATATTTGTATTTAATAACTTTTTACTCCACATGCGCGAAAGGTATCGTAATGTTTCTTTTATAACTTCAGAGACAGATATATAGGGCAACTAATATAAAAAAATCCAGTTCAATACCGTTAATATTCAGAACGATATCGGTATAGCAAATATGTGAGTTTCCGTACATTCTAAGAGAATTTAAATGATAAAAATCCATCCACAAACTGAAATTTATTAAACTTGAATCCTCAAATATTTATCATCAAAATACAATTTAAATTGTGTATTTAATTTATTAGTATGCATTTGTGCAAAAGATAGCTAACTTTCATAAAATTCAATATTTCTGTTTGAAGATTCCAGTTGAATAAATTTCAGTTTGTGCATAGACCCTTATGATTTAGCTCCTCTTAGAGAGTAGCGAAATTTACCTAACTTCAATCCGATCTCTTTCAATGGAATGAAAAAATGAAAATTTACTTTTGGACCCCTAAAACATATTTACTTATACACATATAATAATAGAAAAACAAAATAAATAGTTAAAAAAGAAAAAAGTATAAATAAGAAAAAAAATAAGAAACATTCAAATTTTGTTAAAGCTTTAGATAATTTAAAGAATATTCTTAAAGATAAGAGATTCCCAGAATTTTCACTAATGTTAATAGTTTTTTGCAAAGGAGTATAAAAGCTTCTAATTTATTTTTATTAATAGTTTAGTTTTATTTTTATTTTTTATAACTGTTTAAATATTAGCTTTTTGTCTTCTGGTTAATTAGTTAGAATTTTTCTTCATAGATGGAGCTAGGTTTGCTAGCTTCCAGAACTTTTTACTCCCTTTGTCCTTTTATGTCTGGCGTGTCTTGTCTTCATTATAATTTCGGCAGAGAGGGTAAATTATTTTACACACTCTAGTATCTTTTGGATTTTCATTAAGGATTTTATTTCCGTCTTGATTTTTTTCAAAGGGAAATGTTTCTTATATTGCGTTTGGACAGAATTCAGGCCACAAAGGGTAAACCTTTTATTTATAATCTTACCCTTGACAGAAAATTTTGTCCATTTTAGAACTTCTATGGCGGGTGGGCTTTGAAAAAGTTCGTCATTCAGGTTCTCATTCATTCTTTCCATTTTGATTATTTTTCCATTACTTTCTAAATTCCATTTTATGCGTTTTAAATATTAATCGTTTTAATTTCTTATTGATGCACTTAATGTTGCTGCGTTGAGCGCGTAAAAGGTTGTATTGTTATCGTTATTGTTTAAATCGTCTGTTTCTTATTTATACTTTTTTCTTTTTTAACTATTTGTTTTGTTTTTCTATTATTTGTATCTGTATTTTATTAGAAGTACTGCATTTGTGCCATTCTATATAATACAAAGAGTTTTAATTAATTTTTGACTAATTAATTTAATTAATTTATATTTAATACCTTTGTTGAAATTTGTTAATTATAACTGTTTACCTATACACCATTATGATGGCTTTTCAGATTGGAATGAAAATCCCCTCCAATAGAACATTTGACAAAAGGTCCAATAAAAGTGGCACGCACAAATTACCAATTACCTCACAATCTGAGAAAATCACGTAGGGGCAAATATCCGTAGGGGTCAAGAAGCCCTAGTTTCCCCTATCGCTTCACTTCTGAATTACTGTGTTCCCATACGCACAAATAGACGGTCTCCTTAGTGTTAATTTTTGTTCAAATTTCAGACAGTTCCACATTTTTGGTTCAAAGACTCCATACCGTTTAATAGTTCAGTAGTATACTCTTGTCACTGTGAGGTTATCGAACGTTATTACTCACAGAACCACAGTCGAAATTCCAAAAAGGAATCTTGAGACTCAAAGCTGTATAAAACTGCGAGTTGCCTGAAAGTATCCAGATCGAATCCTTTGGAAATTATAACATTTTCTCTTTATATACGTGCAGAGAAGATAGTAAAAACAATATAATAAAAACCATTGTCATCAGAACAATGAAAATAACGATGAATTGAGAAGTTATATTTTTGTTTACTCTCATGAAAGCTATTAAAGTTTCTCCCTTGATTACAAAATTTCTAGCGAGTCACTTCATCTTTGGTTTGAATATTTTATAAGGCGAAAGAAATCATATCTAAATGCGGATGCGTAGAATCCATCTAAATCTTTTCTTCTTGGATTAGTTTATATATGTTAACGTCTCGCTTGGAAGCAACACTTGGGCTCTCTTTGGACGAACCTCGTAAATTTGAACCGTAATCAGATAAAGATGAGGACACCTGAGCTGGCGCCCCCTCTATAAGCTTTCCCACAACACCAGCGGGAGAACGATCCCCTAAGTATGATTTGACGTGCAACAAGCCTACATACACTGCGGATATTCAGTAGAATTGGGTTTCGAGCCAGGACCCCTCCAGCCGGGAAAACGAAACTTTACTACTAGGCCACCGAGGTAGCCAACTTTTCTTCTTGGAGTGTCCCTTTTGCTTGCAAACAATTTCGTACCGACGTCTAAATAAAACATATCCCGAAACGAGATTAACGTAGAGGTAGAGAATATGACTGTTTTAATAATGATAAAATGGAGTCAAATCAAGCTTACATGACGTAGTCAAACCCGCCTTTATAATTTCAGATTCAAGCCTGTTCTTCATTGGAAAAAAGAAAGAAAATTGAATCTTTTGTCCGCAACCTTGTAGCATGATAAAATTTAAGGCTTGATTCCTTTGTGTCTGACTGTCTTGATTGCAATAGCCATTGAATTATGTTGTGTAATATTTGTGTATTTACATGAATTAGACACACACTATATTCTGGAATGACTTCAAACTTTCGTGAATTAAGGCGACGTCTCTCCTGAACCATAGAAAGGTCCAGAAAAATCTAGAGACACCACCCCCTGGTCTAATAGGGAACGAAAATTTCCGATATTGTCTGGAGGTACGGTGGGGAACGATGGAATTGCAAGTATATCAAGGGGTGTCAATAACAGAAAGAGGGGGAAATAAGAAGAATGTAACTAGAGTGAAATAGTTTGTTTGAGGAGAGAAGAAGAATGCAACTCTATTGAAGCATATTGTTTGGTGGATATGTTAAGAGACTGATTTTTGTAAATGGCTTCATTTCGCGAAAGTTCGACAAGTAATGGTGGCCACCAGGTATATTGAAAGATTTTATTGAGTCTGTGCTCTGTGAGTGAAGCAGAAAAAATGGATGACACCGTGCGGTTAGTGACTCCGATTCGATATATACAAGTGGTTATAATTTTGTTGAATACTGGACCGAGGATCACGTGACGCCGCCCAGTGAGTTGAAACCTATTTGATCTAATAGTATTACTAGAGAGATTTAATGGACTTGTGGTTTGAGACTGTTTTAATTATTTTTATGTGTTCATATTCTTCCTCTGCTACTTTTATTTAATGAGAATTTATATTGAAATATCTATATGGCAAATAAAGTTTAATGATATATATTTAAAATTATGAATGTCTTTCTTTGCGTCGGATACCGAGTCTTAAACTGTTTACATTAATACAAATAATTATTATACAAAGGGATAACCTGGGAATAATAATTTAATTATTAAACTATCTATTCTGATTCTAATAATTATAAATCTGATCATAACAATTCCGTGCATATCGATTTTTACATAAAGTGATCAACATTAACGATACCAGCCAAGAAACATTCTCACGTCAAACATTTTTTTGTCTTCTTTCCTTGCAATACTATTTCGCCGTCGTTTCTGAATCTAGTTTACAAGTTCATAAAATTATTTCAACATATTCGAGTGCTATAAAGCATTATTGTATTTCCCTTATGCATTTGTATAAAATTGTTTCTCTGTCGTTTCAAAATAAAATATACATATTCATAAAATTACATCAAAATAAAACAAAATGCACGATACTTCCATTAAATTTGAAACAGTAGAGGACAAACAAGCCTAAAAAATTAAATAGTCTTGGTATGTAAATTTACTTGCATTTTGAATTGAAGTTCATACTGTGAAACCTGTCTCTACAATTAAGCAGTCAACTCAGCGAAAAAATGACAAATGGCCTTGCTGCGAGTGTTCACAAACAATGAATAAATATTCTAAATATTTTTAAATATTTACATAATTTAATTATTTGTGTTTGCAAATTTAGAAACAATTATATTTACAGTATTCACACATTTCTTAGTTCAGTTATCCGTTTACCGAAACCGAGGAAAGCTAAATGCGACATATATTCACCAAAACTTTAAAAGTCGCCGAGAAACCCGCTGGAATGACAGTAGTTTATTTTCTCCCTATCCAGAAGACGAAAGAATGGTAATAATGGATTGAGTAATAAAAATACAGGCCTTGCAGTGAGTCCTCACAAACAATGAACAAAAATTGTAAATATTTCAATAATTTAACTATTTGTGCTTGCAAACTTCGAAGCAATTATGTTTCCAATATTCACACATTTCTTAATTCAATTTTTCGTTCAATATAAGTAAGGGAGGGCACAGGCCACGCATTCGCCGAAATTAAAAAAGTCGCCGAAAAAACCCGCCAGAATGACAGTAGTTCATTTTCTCCCTATCCGGAAACAGGAACAATTGTAATAATGGATTAAGTAATACAACTAGAGGCCTTGCAGTAAGTCCTCACAGACAATGAATAAAAATTGTAAATATTTCAATAACTTAACTATTTGTGTTAGCAAACTTCGAAACAATTATGTTTCCAATATTCACACATTTCCTAATTCAATTATTCGTTCAAGAGAAGCCAGGGAGGGTAGAGGCTACGCATTTGCCGAAACTAAAAGAATCGCCGAAAACCCCCGCTAGAATGACAGTAGTTCATTTTCTTCCTATCCAATAAAATAGAACAGTGGTAATAATGGATTAAGTAATAAAAATACTGGTCTAGCAGTGAGTCCTCACAAAAAATTAATAAAAAATTGCAAACATTTCAATAACTTAACATACAAAATATTTCCAATATTCACACATCTCTTAATTCAATTATTCGTTCAATACAAGCCAGGGAGTGTAGAGGCGACGCATTCGCCGAAACTAAAAAAGGCGCCGGAAAAAATCAGCTAGAATGACAGTAGTTCATTTTCTCCCTATTATCCAAAGCTCGGAAAGCGTGTTAGGTCGCCGATAGTTACATTCACCCCTCCTCCATTAGATGGGTGGCCCATAAAACCGATCCCCGCCCCTTTCCATGAGCTCTTGTATATAACACTCTACAATCGATACGAAGCAGACGGTGAATCGGAATCGTATTGCATGACTAGATTTATAGGGTGATAATAAGGTACGCTTGCGTGTGGTTTGATATGAGCGAAGTGATGAGTTTTTTTGCGATTTTTTTTCCGTCTATGTTGTTCAGTCTTGCTTATCGGACCCTGAAATGTGCCAACCAATAGATGATATCTGCCATATGGGACCTAGTAGTTAAAGAAAAGTTCAATTTATTATTAATGAAACTTTTGCTGATTATTCCTGGAATGGCAGATTAGTCGGTTATAAGTGAGATATGATATGTCAGAGTAACTTCCACTTTTAATATAAGAAAATGATACATTTTATTATCGACTACATAGTGTTAACGCTAATATTCCTATTTCATAACTAATAATGCGTTAAAATAGGGTAAAATGGTGCAAGACATCAGATCAGGAAATACAAGAATGGTCTTGAAGAAGTGTTTGAATTATCATGGTATCACTTTACTAAAACAGAAAATAGATTAAGCGTAAGTAGTACTTTCATATTTTTCTATGAAACTGGTATCGACAACCACTGGAAAACTTTGTATGATGTATTAAACTGTTAAATAACAAGTCTGTAAGGTATGTTAAGTGTATAAAAATGTAGTACAAAAGTGTGTACAAAAGTGTTTAAATTAAATACAGTAGACTCTCGATTAACCGGGATTGGATTATCCGGGTTGCGGATTATCCGAGATGACCCTAAAAAATTGCAGAGAAAAATCTTAGAAGATTTGAGAAAATTAGACTGTTCTGAAAATGTGGATGAAGAAGCAGTGGGAAATGCATTAACGAAGATTCGACATTGGAATGTTGCGAAGTTTTAAGAGACGATGATATTGTGTCCCGTGTAACTTGTGGTTCAGAAGAAACAATGAATTTCGAAGAATGTCCTGAAAGTGATGAGGAAAATCTTGTAACTCATCAAAAATTAAGTCAGGGGGACGCATTAGTACACACTGAGGCGTTACTTAATTACTTGGAGCAAGAAGATAAAAGCACGCCTGCAGAAAAAATGATATTGCGAAATCTGCGTAGTAAAATTCGTCGAATAGTAAATGAGAAACAAAAACAGACTTTTATTATTTCATTCTTCACAAAACAGTGAGGTAAACTACATCTCTGTTTTTTTCTTTTTAATTGTACGAATTGTAAATCTAAATAACATTAAAATTCTTGTTAATTCTTTTTTCTTTTGTATTAATTCAGCTATTAATGTCTTATTGTAAAATAATTTTACATTTTCTATCATTTTTAAATTTTTTTTATCAAAATTTGTATAAATTGGATTATCCGGGATATTCGCTTATCCGGGACGAAGCATTTCCCGACCATCCCGGCTAATCGAGAGTCTACTGTACTTCATATAAAAGAATTAAACAGAAAGGTTGACAAACTGCCAGAAGAAAAAAAATTGTATATATCGACAGACTTGTATTGATGACAAACGGATACATTTTTTTCGCATTTCCCAATAGGCACAATGATCTTTGTCCGCATATTTTGCATTTCCCCTCATCTCTATTGGAAGTATGCTTACATGAGATAATGCCTGCAAAATTTCAAAATGATTAGTTGAAAATTTAAAAAAAAAGTATTTTGAAGGTACCCGTAAATAATATTTTCAAGCTCAGTCTCCATATTTTGCTCTTTTATTAATTGCGTAACATTACAAATTTAATTAAAATTGTAAAAATTTCATAAAGCTTCATAAATATAATAAAGTAAAGTTGCCAAATTTCCGTCGTTGCTTAGAATGGGCCGGTTTCCTTACTTCAATTGTATTAAATATTTGGGCCGTTAAATAGAAAGTGTTGCAATTATATTAATGCAGTTTATGGCATCATTTTTTACAGAAAGCACTATGCGGTTACAGTTAGAAAATAATTATTTACATTTAAATGTTCCCTATTAAATATTTTAACAAAAGTCCATTAACACTAGCATTGTTTCAAAGTAATTGGCAAAACATGTTAATACTAGCTGCTCTTGCTCAGCACTGCATATGCCACCTCGCTGCTTCGAGGCTCTCCCACTACTTTTTTCAGTTTTAAATGCTACATGCAGATCAGTAGAACAGACCATAAAGCCACAATAGATTTCATATTCTTTGTAGACAACAGATTCCTTTAGAATTGTAAAATCTTTCAATAAACCTCATCTAGTTGTAATGTTTTGTATAACTTTCTCACAAGTTTCGGCATGAAAATCTTCAGATCCATAAATACAGAATGATATCGCCCTAATAAACAGTTTCCATCACCTACAAAAGGTATTTTACAATATTTTTGACACGCCATTTTGATGGAACTGTTGGGATCTATATATTTAAACTAATATGGTAAAACCTTCAGACAGTTCTCCAGTCCCAAAGACTCGACGGATTTCGACAATTTCTATTTTATACGAAAACTTATGACGTTCAGATATGTCATAAAGGGTCGTCTGCCCCCCCCCCCATTTTCGAAAGAAAAACATATAGAGAAGGTATGGTGAAGAAATGTTTTTTCGTTTTCGTTCAAAAATGAGAGGGGGCAGACGACCCTTTATGACATATCTGGGCGACGTAAGCTTTAATATAAAATAAACATTATCGAAACCCGTCGAGTGGTTGGAGATGGCGAACTGTCTGAAGGTTTTACCATAATATTTTAAATATACAGATATGGGCAGACAGGAAATCCGTTTTGTTAAATTTATTATAACAATTTCATTAAAATATTTTTAAATATAAGGTAGTTGGATTTTTTTTTTGTTGTAATTGCCCAAAAGTTGCACAGATTGGATACAGTTAAATAAAATGCTTAAAATTTCATAAACATAACTTCACAAAAAATAGGCAAGAAAAAGGCACCATTTAGAGATGAGATAAGACAAGATGGCAATTTTTTGAAATACCGACATTATCTACTGGTACCCCAGCTACTATTCTCGCACTAGAACTAAACAAACAAACTCTTAAGTTCTCTATTTCCGAATATTCACCTATTTAGTTTAGTTATACTTACGTCCCATTTTACAGCAACACGAGGGATATTTTGGGAAGGACCTCGTACTTTCGAACCTCGGTCAGATGACGAGGACGACACCTGAGTTCGCACCCCCTCTCCAAGATTCCGCGCCACACAAACGGGAGGACACTTGGTCTCGACTGATTAAGCGTGCATCAGATCCTCTTACACGGCATTTTTTAATGAAATCAGGTTAACCAACCCTGAGCACTCCGGAACCAAAACTTAGACTATACCATCAGCTTACCCAGGCTCCGGATATTCACAAAAGGGACAATCTCCTTTGAAACATTTACGTGTTGAATTATGCCAAACTTTTAATTGTATTCGCAACATATGCATTCCCCGTTTAATGATTACAAAGTAATTTGGGAGCGAAATATTAATAATTACTCATTCTGAATGTTTGTTTAAAGGAATTGATTAAAGGAGCGACCACTTAGAGGAAGAAGGAGTCTCCTTCGCCTTGGAGTCTCCTGAGAAGTATTTAGTCATTAATCAATTTCAATCCATTATCAAAAGCAGCGCTCACGTTTTTACTTGTAGAGGACCCAAGGGGTTGAATTAAAATTTATTTAAACTCCGCTAATAATCAATGAGAAGAGTCACAATTTCGAAAATACTTCTGCGACGAAATAAACAAATGATTGCAGTTATAAATAAGATGCGACGATAAACTCCAAGAATGCTAACCTCTTCCACTAATATCCCATCTAGAACAATATCAAAATAGTTTCCTATTTCATACCTTTAATTATTCAGTAAAGTGAAGATTGTACATTTAAATGCAAAAGGCACTTTAATTACATTAAATACTACACTTTTCACCAACTTGCAATTTTACTGTTGTTGTTTCTTATTCCACTTGTTCTAGTCCTCAGCTAGACCAAGTACAGGAGTCCGCTCGCCCACAGAAAATCACGAACCAGCGCAGGACTCATGATAAAGGAGGAGAGTGCAGATTCTGCTGGCACTAGACCTTGGACGCCCGAGGGAAGAAGTCTGACTTTGTCCATTGCTTTTATGCTTTAGCTGGGTATAATGGAATGGCCTTCATGCCTTGGGTGACCCTGCCAGGAGAAAAAACTCCAGACGTACATCGCCCATTCCACCCAGGGCCACCACCGCCACGATAAGGCAGCATAGTTGGACTTGGGGGGTCCAATTTTACTTGTTTGTAATTCACTCAAATCTTAACATTAATGATGGCTTGAATTATTGCGGACCTTTAATTCCTCTTGCAACATCTGTATTTACTATTTAAAGATTTGAAAGCATTTTGGAAGAGAAATGTTAATAATTACTCATTCTGATTGTTTGTTTGGATGGCTTTGGCCTTCAAGCTTTCCCCCCTCAATGCGATGAGTAAGATAAAAGGAGCGACCACTTAGAGGAAGAAGAACTCTTCTTCGTTCTGGAGTCTAATGAGGAGCATTTTGTCATTAATCAATCTCAAGCTAGCGATAAGACTAGAGATAAGATGCGGTGCGATGAAATTTCCAGAATATGAATATCCTCCATTGATATCCCATCAAACACTCTTAGAATAACGACAAATAAACACATTTTATAATTTGCTACTTTTACTTAAACTAAAAGCTTGGCATTTTGCAACATACAAAACGAATAGAAGCTGCCAATTAGGGTTAAGATGCATTGAAAATTTCCTGGCAATATCCAATTTAAGATTCTGGCAAAATGGATAAAATAAGCACGATATTCAATTTGTAACTTTTAATCATATACGATAAGAAAGAATACATCATTAATGTATCAAAAGCAACCAAGAATGCTCTTATGAACATCATACACAGCGTTTTCCTCCAAGTTTCAATTTAGCCAGTTTTCTAAGCATTTAATCATTAACATTTGATTATTCCATAATTTTAACACCTTTGGAAACATTTCTCCCCATATAAATATTTGAAAGTAATTTCAGAGCGAAACATTAATAATTACTCTTTCATGAATATTTGCTTAAAGGAGCGACTCACTTAGAGGAGTAAGAGCTCTTCTTCTTTCTGGAGTCTAAAAAGGAGTATTTTGTCGTTAATGAATTTCAAACATTATGGTCACATTTTTTGGTTGTAATGGTCCATTAAGTTAATTCTAAGGAACATTGGTAAAAGGGAACTTCAGGTTGAACACGTAATATTGTTACGAAGCTGTAAAGTTGTTTCTCTAACAGGACGGGGATGACTATGTTGAGGTTATATTATAAGAACCTCCATCAGGGGGCATCACGAGTACGTGGATGACAAGCCGCCACATAAGTAAGCGGATTCTCACTTCTCTGGTGGGCATAATAATGGTGTGGGTTGAGATACTCCTAACCGACGACCAAACGTACCTCCTTCTGGAGGGGACCGGGCCTTGGCCTATTACGGCCGTTAGGACTCCGACATCATTATCCGAGCTTTTGCAGCAATCGTTCTTCAGGATGCCCGGACGCCAAGGCAGTTCGGGGGTAACTCGACTTTAGGTTATCTTATTAGAACCAAAAATCATTAGAAATATGATCAAGATCGAGGTTCCTTTTGAACCAAAAGGAATGAATGCATCAAGGAATGCATTCGGAAATTCTTAAACTCAATTTCCACATATCTGGTAATTCTGTCTAGTGGATATGCCAAGCTTTCTCTATTCTAGTAGAGTCGCTGAATGGAGTTGAGAGTAAGTAACATCTGCACTGAGAGTAAATAGCTTCTGCGTTACTTCTTCATTGAGAGTAACTAGCGTCTGCATTACTTCGTCATTGAGAGTAAATAGCTTCCACATTACTTTTGCATTGAGAGTAAATAGCGTCTGCGTTACTTCTTCATTGAGAAAAATTAGAGTCTGCATTACTTTTTCATTGAGAATAAATAGCTTCCACATTACTTCTGCATTGAGAGTAAATAGCGTCTGTATTACTTCTTCATTGAGAGAAATTAGAGCATGCATTACTTCTTCATTGAGAATAAATA
>BGPR01009505.1:2971-20211 GCA_013235015.1 Araneus ventricosus
GCACGTACGTGTGAGACGTATAGTGCAGTTAGTGCTAGCACGTACGTGTGAGACGTATAGTGCAGTTAGTGCTAGCACGTAAGTGTGAGACGTATAGTGCATGCTCCGTCATCGTAGTGCTTACTAGACTCTACCGTCAGATTTTTTTGTTTTGTTTATCGCACCTTTTCCTGAAATTGTTACCTTGGGTTTCAGTTTCTAGCCTTTTGGTGCCTAGCTCCTGAAAACGGGACATTTCGGCGTCCCGAAGGTTTGTTCGGGGACAACGGGACAGGCTACCTAAAATCGGGACCGTCCTGTTCAAAACGGGAGGTATGGTCACTTCACCCAAGCCCGAAACCCGATTCCACTGAAGATCCGCCGTGTATGTGGGCCTGTTGCACGTATTGAAGATTAAAGCACATTTCATAAGCTGTAAGTTGGTGTGATTCGAGTTTATTAGTCTGTGGTGTTTTGACACCTAGCGGCGGTTTAGTCAAGCTCTAACGAGGAGGCCAAGAGTTCGCAGCAACTTTTCATTGTGTACTCTTAGCCATCCTAAGAATACCTTTGCTTTTACTTCATATTTTTTCTTGTAAAAGCAATAAACATTTGTATATAAATGAATAGCTCTGCTTTAATATTTTATTAGAATACAACAGCAATACTTTGCTACAAAATATTTTCATCTTGACATGATTCTTTTTTTAAATTTTAGTTGTACAAAATATTATCCTCAGTGTATTTCATCATATCTCTCAAACTTATACCATGATGTTTTATAATTTGTCTCAGCAACTCATTTATTACAAAATCTCGCGTTATGAAAGGAAGAGAGACGGACATACACTGAAGAGCAAGAAAAACTGGCACACCTGCCTAATATCGTGTAGCGCCCCCACGCACACACAGAAGTGCCGCAACACGATGTGGCATGGACTCGCCTAATGTCTAAAAGTATCTTGGAGGCAATTCACACCATTCATCCTTCAGGACAGTCCACAAATCCATAGCAGTGCGAGGTGGCGGAGATCTATTCTCAACAGCATGTAGCAAGGCATCCTGGATACCTTCAATAGTGTTCATCTCTGGGGATTTAGGTGGCCATTGGAAGTGTCTAAAGTCAGAAAAGTGTTCCTGGAGTCACTTGGTAGCAACTCTCGACGCGTGGGGTGTCGCATTGTCCTGCTGGAATTGTCCCAATCCGTCGGAATGCACAATGGACATGAATGAGTGTAGGTGATCGGGCAGGATGTTTAAGTACTTGTCAGAGTCGTCTCTAGACGTATCAGGGGTCCCATATCACGCCAACTGCACACGTCCCATACCATCACAGAGGCTCCACCAGATTGAACAGTCCCCTGTTGACAAACAGGGTCTATGGATTAACGATGTCGTCTCCATACTCGTACACGTGCATCCGTCCGATACAATTGGAAACGAGACTCGTCAGACCAGGCAACGTGTTTCCAGTCATCAGCAGTCCAATGGTAGTGTTGTCGGGCCCAGGAGAAGAGTAAAGCTTTGTGCCGTGCAGTCAGCAACGGTACACGAGTGGGCCTTCGGCTCTGAGAGCCCATATTAATGACGGTCCGTTGAACAATTCGCACGCTGACACTTGCAGATGCCCCATCATTGAAATCCGCGGCAATTTGAGGAAGTATTGTACGTCTGTCTCGTTTAAGGATTCGCGTCTGACGTCAATGGTCCAGTTTTTTCAAGGTCTTTTTTCCAGCCGCACCGATGGTGGAAATTTGATGTTTTACCGGATACCCGATATTCACGGTACACTCGTGAAATGATCGTACGCGAAAATCCAAATTTCATCGCTACTTCGGAGATGCTATGTCCCGTCTCTCGTGCGCCGACTGTAACGCCACGTTCAAAGTCACTTAAATCTTGAAAGCATGCCATTGCAGCATCAGGAACCGATCTAATACATTTGTCAGACATTTGTTGTCTTATATAGGCGTTGCCGACCGCATCGGGTTACGATGATTGGTTGCATATTTCAGTTATTTGCATTTGCACGCCTGTACCAGTTTTTCTGGCTCTTCAGTGTATAAAGAAACAGGGTAAATTAAATCGCTCAAATAGGGTTTTTACAAAAAAATGTTTTTTTCCGTGAGATTTAATTTTGAGATTTCTTGTATGTAGTGCGTCTTGCTTCATGCGTTTATAAACTGGACGCGGGCAAATGAAAAAATATGGATCCCCAGCAACGCTGGTCATGTGACTTCACTTCTTCTCTCCGCCAGGGAATGACGCATTATTCGAAATAGCCCGTGCAACGCCGGGCCATGCAGCTAGTAGTTGTCTTAAAAGTGGTAGTCAGTGGCGGCAGCTCAGAACACAAGCAGTGCTGCAACAGTTGTATAGACCTAAGTTGTAGTTAATTTTATGCTGATTATTTTGGTATATAATGATGATATACTACAAATTGATAGTTTTTGAGTTATAAGCAAAACAACTGGGGAAAATTTTTTTTCATGTTTTTCGGCTATAACTAAAATTACGACAAAAATTATTGGTGGCTGGTTAAGAACACAGCCAGGATCGAACCCATGACTTTCTTCCTCCGATTCCAAGTCCTCACCTGTGCCTTGCTTAACCCACTAGGCGCTGGTGGACATTTGCCTACTGATCAAGTCAGTGGCGAATCCAGAATTCGCGTCTGGGGGGAGGGGGCTGAGGTCATAAAAATTTTGTATCGTCATGACGAATGTCAAACCTCATTGCTTATGTAAACCAAAACACTTTAACTTTACAGACTTTCGTCACCTGACAATAAGAATCATAAAGAACACTACAATACTTTCGATAATTTAATAAAAAATGCAATGAAATAACTAGCCAAAAAAATGTTTTCGCCCGCGTCAGCGCTACAAGTGGAATGACTAGAAAATTAGGAAAATTTTCGAGCCTGTCAAGCCAGAAAGCAATGTTTTCAAGTTTTTATTAGTTTTTTTTTTTTAAAGGGAAATTAAGAACAAACAGTTGTAGTGATTTTAAATAAAATCAAGAATTCTGGTTTAGTTGTGGGGGATGCAGCCCATTAGCCCCCTGGATTCGCTACTGGATCAAGTATTTTGGTGTTTTGAAAGCTCAAACGTTTGAATATGTCCAAGCTACAAATATTTATATTATATGTTTTTGTATAAATGCATTGTATTGCAAGAAATACAACAAATTAATCATACAGTTGTGGTAACAGTACACTTATTACTATTTTTATGCTTAGTAAAAGAAAAATGTTGGTAGAATAAAGAATTCTGCGATTTTTAAATGAAATATTCTAAAAGCTAAAATATATGTATATATATATATATACTAAATTACAGAAAAAATTATTTTCTCATATTTTTCTTAATATTTTTTAAAATTGTTTTACTATATTAATTTAAGGTATCTAACTGTTAATTACAAAAAAAATATTTCAAATTTAAATAGGAATAATGTTTCAAATTCGTACGAATATTTAGAAATTACAGAATAAGGAAAGAATACATTTTTTTTTATTTACGAACTAGAAATACTGTATAAAACAACTGTCAAAAAAGAAAGGACATTTTTATTCGAAGTAAGCGTTGCTGACAGAATTCTAACTTCCAGTGGAATGTTTCGCTATCGAAATTTTACGCTAAAAGAAAGAATTCCGATCTAGATGAAACATGCCAAGAATTTCAACTAATGCATCACTTTTTAGTTCTTTTGTTTCGTGGTGAACGATTCTGTTGTTTCTGTGAAACGAATGAAGAAAAAAAAGTTTTCTTAGAAATATTTGAAAAATAACGGGCTGTGAAATGTAATTCATCATGATTTGTTTCTGAATATTTTTCTTTTAGTGTTTACTATGATTCTTTTATGCCTAACATTGTTAAAACATTTTTTGCACATTTAAGAAGAGCAATTCGTTTCAGTGGTTTTCACAGACGAGTATACATGTAATGCATGCAAAAAAATAAAAATAAACAATGTTATTTATAATTTTTATAGGAATTGTATTTTTCCCCTCTATCTTAAAAGCGTAAGTTTAATTCCTTCCTAATAATATTTTCTCACTTTCCGTACAAGCTCATTTGAATATTGTTGTGTCAGCGGAAAGATCACGTGATGCGTAGGTGTAAGCTCTCCGTTAAAAAACCCAGGGTAATGTTTGAATCCTCAGGAGATATCTTTTTGAAATCAATAAGAACGGTCATGCGGTAGGATTGGTGAGCATAGGAAGCTACAGGGGTCTCTTCCCTGTTAGCACGACGGCGATGGGCAATGGCTGTAACTAATCTTTAAACGAGGTGTAAGTTGATATTACCCTAAATCTCTCTTGTCTAACTTGTAAATACCTTTCTTATTTCATATTTTATTAGTAAATGCTTTAGTTTTAACTGCTGTTTTCTTCTCCTTTATCTTTGGTGCATTTCCCCCTAGAGTGCCCATAAGATAAATAATTTCTACAAGTTATGTTGGCTTCGGCCGAGATCAATAATTTTCCTATAATTATGGTTGTTCAAGCCGGGATATTTCCCCTGCAATCGTATTTCTACATAATTCATGGCGGCTCAGGCTGTGATTTGAATTTTTCTCTACATTTATATGTATTAAAATAGTTGTTTTTGTTTTCAATTTCAAACTATATTATCCAAATTTCGGAAATATTTCAAATATCTGCACAGTATTTTAATAAGAACTAACATAAACCCATTCCATTTCCATTACATAGGAAATTGTTATATGGTGGTTATAATATAGTACAGTAGAACTTCGGGAATCTGAACTAATTGGGGAATTCGGATTATCCGGGAAATTCAGTAAAATGCTCTTGATATAACAAATGCAGTACTGACTCTGTGAAGGCGTACGGAAAGGCGACGATTCGCACGGTACAATGGCAAACAAGTTGAGGGTAAAAAGAAGATATCTGAGTTTGTTTCTACTCATAAAGGTTCTGTATTCATTCTTAAGCAAGCCATTCACCGCTCTTCCAAAATGGAATTTTCGGAACACGGGAAGAGAAAACCTATCGTCAAGGTCGAAAACCTGTCAAATTTGGAGCAAATGATTCGAAATGGTGGAATTCGAAAGAACTTAAAATCAAAAACTCAATCCGCCGATTCCAATTTGAGACCTCGATGCGAGGGTAGCGGCAAAACAAAGGATCTGCCTTCATTGGCACCTCGCAACGAGGGTAGAAATGAAACTCGAATTCCCCCGTGTGGGGGAGGAGAAGTATGGGTGGGTAGAATTCTGTGACTTTGAACCTTGTCTCAAAACAAACTTAGGAACTTCCATGAATGCTTTGCTTAATTTTTCGACTGAAATGGGTGGGGGAAAAACAAGTCTTAGGACAAATGGCATAGCTAGCCTTCTCATGAATGTCCAGCTTTAAAGGTCAATTCGAATACTGATCGTTTCAATATCCAGAGACTAGCACTTTTGGACGATTTTACTCCGGAAAGGGGTGATAGGCAATGCGTAAGATGAGCGCATTTCCGGAGTTCTTTGTTAGGTCACACTAAGTAGTGAGTCCCCTTCCATTTTTCACTTTCCCCCTATTTTGGTGAAAATAACTCCGCCTGGCGCATGCGCAAAAGCGCGGAGGGTTTCGGAATCCGAGAACATACAATATTTCTTTTAAGTTACGAATAAACATTATCTTTGTTTCTGATGCATAATCGATACTTTTCTTTCGTTTTTCAGTTAACATTTTTTCAGAAAATTAGACAAAGATGTTCGTATTATCCGGAATTTCGGATTTCCGGGGTTCTACTGTAGGGCTTGGCGATGACCAGATTTAAATATCGCGATATATAGTCTAAGATAAATCGATATTTCTCTATATATCGAGATTTCATTATTTATTTAGTTGAATTATAAATCGCCTCTTAACACAATGATTAATCAAAATTAATCCAAATGAAAGGAATTTTCAGTTGTAGCGGTTACAATTCACTGCCTTCTCCTTTTTATGGTAGGTGGCGTTACTAGAGCCATCCGGGTTTTACCCATGATGCCTCTCTCTCTTTTTCTTCTGTGTACTTGTCTTGTGTTGTTGTTCTCTGTCTTGCGTCTTGTTATCTCTACCTTTTAATGTACTGTGTCGTGGAACTTAGCCATCTAATAAAAATGGTTCCTGAAATTGAATTAATTCTTCAACAACGACATTCCATATAGACATGAGTCTCGTCCCTCTACACAGTTTATATTTTGCTTAGTTTTCATTTGAAACAGTGAACATATTTTTTGCCTTTTCTTAATAAAATTATAAGAACTAATGGTATTAATATATTCATCAGAGTATACAATGCTGGACTAGCAGTTCGTTTAAGGAAAGTTGGTACGTTCTTTAAAATAATAGAGTGATTTTTTTAAAATTTTAGCTTCAATAGTGCTGATTTATTAAACATCAATTTATTGCATCTTTCATTAAAGAAAATAAAACATAGTAATACCTTTAACAATCTAAATTAAGTAGTTTCAAATAAATCCTGAATTCAAAGTCTAAAGTCAATAAAAAATTAATTCACTATTTAAATAAACTAAAATTCTAATTTATTTTCAAAGTATGAGCCGATAATTTAATACAAAGAGGCAGCTATAATTTTAGCGCAATTGGTAGTAAAGCTGATCACAATTAGACGAAGTATTGTTTAGCAACAGATTCGGAAACCCTCCGCGCTTTTGCGCATGCGCCGGGAGGAGTTATTTTCATCAAAATAGGGGGAAGTGAAGAATGGAAAGGCGATGCTTACATTTTACTGAGCGTGATCTTACAAACAACTCCGGAAATGAGCTCATATGACTCGTTGCCTGACACTCCTTTCCGGTGTAAAATCGTCCAAAAGTGGTAGCCTCGGAATCCGTTGCTGAACAGTAAAGTGTTGTGTGTGTTCGGAAAGTTTATAGAAACAGAAAATAACAAGAGAAATCATAAAAATAATTCTTTTTAATGTATTCCAAAATCCAAGGGAAAATTACGTAAAAGAAGAATAAAAAACCCTCTTGCTGAAAAAATTTATTATGGTCAATGTAAGCCAACACAGGTTGCTATAAATGGAATACCACAAAGAAGCTTCGGCTCCAGATTTGGCGTTAAAATAACGATGCATCGAAATGATATCGTGAACATTATCAGATTCAGTTAGACTTGGCTTCAATATTTAACAGTTCTTTGCATCGAATCGAAATAATCGATAACATTTATGAAGTTCAGTATTGAAACTGGTGCGCAGATAGAACAGGAAATTAAAAACTAAATCATAAATTCAATTCGTTTTTAATGTATGTGGTGCAAGGAACGAAAGATACGCAGAAACAAGTAATATATAAAAAAAATTTAAGTCAATTCCTACTTTAATAATTAATAGTTAAATAGTTTTCGAGATATAATGAAAAACGTACTGCGCATACGCAAAGATATGGCTAAAATATGGGGGTGCTTCGATGATCCCATGGGCCATCCATATACCCAAGAACCAAGTCTGTAATGTTAATAGTTTTCTAGATATAATAAAAAACGCACTGCGCATGCGTTATGCAAAATATGAAATGACAGACAAACAGACAGACAGACACACAAGAAAGCGAATTAATATTGCATTGTCATCTAGTTCTGAACTATGTTTAAAGTTTCAAGTCTCCAGCTCATCGGAAAGTTAGTTTAAAATCGATTGCAAAATTTGAACAAGATATAGGGAGAGTGTGAACTAATAGTAGGAATTGAAAAAATAAAGAAAAACATAGAAAGAAAAAAAAATTATTATAACCACAAGAAAGCAAACATAAATTTCTGTTCGGAAAAATTGGGAGTTCGAGATTTAGCAATCTAACGCTCGAAATTTGGTTTCATATCGAGATCACATCGAACAGATTGTTGATGCCTTTCAATATTGGATATCGATATATTTGAGATTGAAGCTCATATTGCGATAATATTGAATACATCGTTAGGGTTTCAGAGTGAGTGAATTAGGCATGGTTTTCGATATGAATTAGCTTAGCTCATTCAATCAGCGGAACACCGTAAGGCCCCTTTCACATTATACGGTTGAACCGTTACGGCAAGAATGCATTAGGCCGCCTCTTGGTGGTAAACTGAAGAAATGAGTGGGAGCTTTCACATTAGCCGATCGCGGTTTGAGTCCGTTTGTTGGGGTTTTAACCAGCCGCGTGTGCGACTGGAAAAAACGGCGCCGTTACGACTTCGTCTTAGTAGTAATGTATGAAAATATGCTGATGCTTTCACATTGCACGAATTTCATCCGGCTGCCGTCCGTCACCTTCACAAGGTCACTTGTTCTTTTTGCCTTCTCGGAGCTTTTGCAGCTAATTAATGATTCCATTATTTTTATAGAATGCTTCAAAATTAAATTTTACTATTGTCTTTGTCATTTTTAAATGATTTCATTGTTATCATAGAACGCACTTTCGTTTAATTTGAGTGTTGACTGTGTAATTTTTTAATGTTTTCGTTATTTTTTTCCTATTTAAAATTTAGCTGTTTTATTTTATTTCGAAATATGCCAATGCTGACTAATTTTTATATTGTGTAAGATCAGGGCCGTCGTAAGATTTTACAGTGCTTGCCGCCCAAACAAAATATCTAGCTAAAAAAATAATTCAGGAGCATTATAATGTTTTGATAACATTATATTCTCCTAGGTTATTTTATTAACTAGGTTCTATACCATATTATAACATATAAAATTGTATAACATATTTAAAATTACAATTAAATAAATATTTTTGGTTCAAAATCAGTATAGAAAGTTTTTATGATCCCTTGGCTTAATAGCGCACTGTTCTTCTGCCTAATTTGCCCATTGGATAAGACGGCCATGTATAAGGTATTGGAAACGATTATACTATTTCTTGTAAATTAATAAAAATCTGGATAGCAGTGTCTAATAATCATGACTGAATTCTAAGATAACAACATATGTTTTATTTCTGAAGTCGCAATTTCAGGAAACTTTTAACCTTTCATAAGTAATTCCGACAGTCTTATAGAATTCTTCAGTATTTTGAACTCTTTACGGAGATTCCATTAAAGTTTCCGATTTTTTTATGATTTGATTTGAAAATTTAAATCATGAATATGTCGTGATATTGCACATGAGTGTACTTTAAATAATTGAGAAGATATAGTCAAAACCCATCTCAATATAAAGAGATGTTTGGTGAGTGATTTATACTTTAAATACTTATAGACAGGATTTTTAAAATATTGTTCATCAAACACACAGAAATTTCCCTGCTATGCTTATATAACCACAATGAAAAAACATACAAAATCAAAACATTGCGTTATAGTTTTTTTCAATGCGTGGTATCTTACATATAATTTTCAAGAAAAAGGTAAACTATTTTAACGTCATAAAAAGTGATTAAAGCATATCTGATTATTTACCATGTTAAATGATTTTAAAGCTGTGATATGTCGAAGGGAATTTTCATAACATTTGTTTGCAATGGGTTGTTTAGTTTTTTTTAAATCCTGCGGGCAAATGAAATCAATGTTCCACAACTTATGTATAATCGATTTACGTAATATGTTATTAATATACATTTGCAATGCTTAAAATTATTACACTAACCTTAAAATCCATATCTAGGGAGGAACTTATTTTATGTAATTATGGTAAAAACAAAATCTATAAGTTTTTGCTAAGTAATAAACAGTCGCACTTTCGCTATTGCTTTTTACACTTTTTCTTCTATAACACTTTATGTTTTAAACACAAACGATTAAGATGTAAAAATAAGTGTCAGTTACTTGCGATTTTGTTTAGTTATATTGACGTCCCGTTTTGAAGCAACACGAGGGCTATTTTAGGACGCACCGCGTCATTTTGAACCACTGTCACATGACTAGGACGACACCTGAGCTGGCACCCGCTTTCCAAACTTTCGTGTCACAGCAGAGGGAGGACGTTTCTCCCCTACCTATATGATTTAACAGACAACACAGTTACTTCAGAGTCACAGCTACCATTTTTGTCGGTTGAATGCAGTTCTAAATGTTAGTATTTTGCCGCAGAGTATAATTTTTTATTCGGTTTTGGAATTCATCAAGAGATGCTACAGACATTCCGACATTCATCTGCACGTTGTTCTTCCAAAAGTGAGGCGATTATAAGTCTCGTTTCTTTTGATCGATGGGTGCAAGACCATATTGCTGCTATTTGCTTCCGATCCATACTGAAACAGCTATGAAATTAGAAACCGCACTCAAATACCGACGGCGCAAATCGTCAAGTGTGAAAGCAAACATGACACGGCAAAGAAAATAAACAACTTTGAGCCGTAACGGTTAAACCGCATAATGTGAAAGGAGCCTAAAACTGACTCCGTTGCCTAGATGCGCGTCAAGGCCAAAAGGGTAGAAACACAGAATTAATATGTGCGATTTTTTAAACTTTTCTTTAGAATTTTTTGTTTTGTATCTTTTATTTGCTATACCTTATATTCTTTCCTAATTTTTATGCAGTTCTTCAGATAAATATTATGGGTTTTTTCGGCATTTCATTACGATTGCCTTAAAAAGAAAAGAATCTGTCTAAATTTCTTTATGGAATGCAGCATTCTTCATTAAATGTGTCTTACATATGATTCATTTTTTATACATTTCAGAAAAAAATGGATTACAGGCTCTTTTTGATTTCTAAACCTATAATTAAAAATATTTTCTTAAGTTGTATCGGGTAATAATCAAAACTACGAATACTCTAAATTTCCACTGGTTTATTTAAATTCAAAAAAAAAATCAGGTCATGCATCCCAAAAAAAGCTTATTTCGTTTAGAATAAAAAATATATCGATTATTTTTGAAAATTGACATCGAAAAATAGATTTTTTTTAATATCGATTTGTTTCGAAAATCGGCTCAGCCCTATTCTACTGTAGCTGTGAAGACAATTTTGAAGAGTCTGTCATTTATTTCTTTGTCAATGTTATTTCAAATTCTTAGCTCTAGATTTATCAAAAAATTTTATTTACAAGCAGAGCAAAAAGAGTAATCTCTTCTTCAACTTTTTCAAAACAATTCCATTTATTTTACTGGTCTTACTTTAACAAAAATATTTGCCTTTCGCTATTTATTTAAAACAAGGGGAAAACTCTCATGTCAAATGCAAACATTTTTTTTTGTCAATACTTTCAAGATAAATAGAAAAATAGCGACATGTTAACGAAATGTAAATCAGTGAACGTTGCAGTAGAAATGTGATCAGTTTACCTACACATACTGAAATAAAATAAGATTGATTCGCTACCAATACTTGTACTTAACGTTCGTTTTCGAAACTGTAAACAACTGTTCGCTGTTTCATTGCATTTTAGACAAACAGTTCAATTTTTGAGAAAACAATCTGCTATGCGAACGAAAACATGTTAATTCTATTGTTTTAAGCTTTGTGTGCTTGGAATAAAATTGTTCTTTTCGGATTTTCTTTTTTTTATTCGTATAAAACTTTTTTTATAGATGAGGTTTCTTTGATTTTATTCGTTTACTACCTGATATACCCAGAATTGCTTGGGCTGAAAATATTTTCATGTCTAAAGAGTTAATGTAAAAAAAAACATTTTTATATAAAATCATTACTACTAATACCTTTATTATTATATTAAATTTATTACGTTACATGAATATTATAATACACAAAATCTTCTTATCGTTTGCAACTTTATTTTTATCAACAGATCAACTTGATTATTAAATAAAAAAATATCAACTGAATAGCTTCTCGTAAAATTACAAACCGTACCAAACGATTTTAAAAGGGAAAACTATCTTGAGGAAACTATTTTTTCCATAAGTTATTAATAATTTTCAAAGAATGATACAAATTTGAATGAAATATTGCGAGGGGCAACTCGGAGGCAAATAAATGAATGACCTAAAATTGAAAAAATGAAGAAAGAAAAAAAGAAGATGAAGATTTGCTCTAGAGTAGGGCGCCATTTTTTTTTTTTTTTTTGTCTTGACCGAATTAGATAGACAGTAGTTTAGCCCGTCTTTTGACGGCAATTTTCCTTTGGTTTTTGAAGCGAGTTGAAAAGAACTTTGGAATTAATAGGGGGACGGCCTTTGCGGCTGAAAATCCCATAAACCCCTTTAATCAATCAATCAATCGATCTAAAATATCTACAACATTTTCATTCAATTGGAATGATAAGATAAAACGATCTTTTCTATACATGAAAAAAAATAGTTTTTAATTAATAAAAAAATGAACTTTTCAATTAATTATCACGAAATCTTCACTAAACCCTTCCTAATGCTTCATAATAATTGTGAGCAAAATTTGAAGAAAATCTGTTAAATATATTGGATTGATATAGTGTACAAACTATTTATGATTTTTACTTTTATCTGTGTATAGATTTCTGATACACTTATTATAACTGAAGCGACATTTTATTTCAAAAAATGATTACGCATTAGACATATTTTTCAACATTGTAGTGAAAAATTGCCTTCTCTATTTCAGTAAGTGAAGTTGCTGTCATAAATAGCAAACATAGTGTAGAAAACATAGCCAATGTGTATAATTTGCTTCTAATTATTTTATATATTTTCTTTAAATTTTCGTTGCTCATCTATCTTCTGGCAACTTCCATTTCTGCAAGCCATTTTTTGTAACACACGTGAGAACATACAATTTACAGCGCTTACATTTTGTAAGCATTGGAATTCGTCTTTCTGCAGAGTCTGATTTGGTTAACTAAAAAAAATTCTTACATTCGTATCTTACGCCTTTACTTACATCGTCCTAATTCGCATATGTGTGTGCCACCAATGTTTTAAAACGCCTAAAGGTTGAAATACCCCTTTTAAAGCATAAAAACATGTACCAAGGTGGATTTTCGACTATTTTTACCCACCCCCCCCCCCCCCCCCCCCCAAAAAAAAACGAACAGTTTGAGATGGTACCTACTTAATGACTTAGTATATGTAGTACAAATGAAATAATTTAACAAGAGATATTAAAAATTAATATCTCTTTAATGGAATTCACTATTATAAGCAGTCTTGTGGCATTCCTATGGGTAGTTGTTTTTCTAGTGCATTGGCTAATGTCTAGCTTCATTTATTCAAAAGAGAATTTATTAAGAATGAACTTATTTACGGTTATCGATTCATTGATGACCTGATGGTGTTTAATTTTAATGATTTTGAATCTTTATTTAATTGCTATCCAGAAGAGCTTAATTTTTTTAAAAACCAATAATGAAATTAACAAAGGCAATTTTTTTGGATTTGATAATTGAAATTTTGGATTCAGGTGTCTCCATAGGCATTTATGATAAAAGAAAAGACTTTAATTTTTAAGGCTATTACACTTTGTGACTTTCAAACTAATCTTAACATTAAAATATTAAAAAACACTATTTATTTTCAAATTAATAGAATAAAAAATATTTGTAATAACCATTCAACTTTCGTCACAGCTTTTGACAATTTAAATAATAATTTAAAAGAAAACGGCAACTCAAGTAATTTCTTTAACTATAAAAACATAATTGAAAAAGGATTGAAGAGCTTCTAAATATCTCTTAATTTAATTCGAATTTTTCTCAATAGATGGAGCTAGGTTTGTCTCTGATATGCTTCGATGGCGTTGTTTTTACTGGTATATTTGGCAGAAGGTAATGCTATTTTTATCTTCTTTTTTTATTGGATTTGTTAAAAAAAACTTTCTGAAGTTTTTCTTATTTAAAAAATAGTTTTTTTTTCCAGCATTATTTCAATTATTGGATAAATTCAGGCCACAGAGGGTATATTATTTGACCATTAAGTCGTTCCCTCGACAGAAAATTTATCCATTTTAGAACTCCTATGGCGAGTGGCACTTTGAATAAGTTCGCCATTCGAGTTCTCTTTCATTTGATTTCTTCCATTTTATTCGTTTAATCTTAATGCGTTATTTTTATTTCAGTATGATATTTGTTGTTTGATTGTGTTTTAATTGGTTAGTTTATTATAACAATATTTTTAATGTAATTACTGGATGATGCTGCGTTGCGCGCAAAAGGTATATTGTTATTACTATTGTTTATTTCTTCTGTTTCTTCTACATTTTCTTTTTCATATATTAAAGTATCTTAGTATATTTAGCTTTCACCTATAAATAAAGAGATTTGTAAGGTAATGCTGTATACGAATATATTATTCATTGTGCTGCATCTGGTGTCTAACAATATCTGTCGGATGTTTCACAATATCTTCCGTAAATTCCCGAATCATGTATAATGATTGGAGACATGAGAAGAAACTATTTCTTTTCTCTTTACCTGATAGATCTAGCGAGGTATTGATTGCTGAATTCCATCAATGCCATTACCAAACAGAAATTCACCACCTAAGAAAAGGAAACTTTTTTGGGAACACCTTGCATCTTCCTATAGATAGAGGTATGCTGGTAGAAAGCTTCAAGAAGAACTAAATTTTTTTGAAGAATGTAATATCCCTTTGTGTAAAAACTGTTTCTTTTAAACAGGGGTGTAATGGAGCCGGAACGCCGTTCCGACACTACTTTTTTAACGAGAAATAAATAAGAAAAAATTGTGAAATATCCTTAAAATAGCGCGATTTTTGTCACCCAGATCAGAGCGTCCCGGCAATGTTTATGTTGCGACTACACCATTGTTATTAAATCACAAAAAAATACAGTATTTTTTACTTATTTTGAATAAACATGCTACTTGCTACAAATTGCTATCTTTTAATCAGTGGCGGCTCGTGTATAAGAGCTGCCGCCCCCCCCCCCCCTGAAATTATTTCAAAAGATTGTATTTTCGTTTTTATTCTAATTGGCTTACTTTTCCACTTTGAGAATTCAGTGATCAACGAAAATGGCAAAAAAGTTATAAATATAAAAAGAAGACGGAAAATCAATCAAGAATTAAGAGTGCGACAGACAAGTTTTGCCCCTCCTACGTATCCGATATTAACGCAAAGAGCAAAGCGAAGCGGGAGGAAAGCAACCCTTTCTCCGCTTGAAATTGCATTCATTTGAGCTGCATTTTTTTCAGCTCTCATTTGGTGCAACTTCCCCTTTTTGGCTCTTTTTCGCTTTTTCTCACCAGATCAGTTGGTATGTCGTTTTTTTTAATCCAATTCTGGAGGAGTTGTAATTTTTTGCTGCTTTATGTGCTGGTTCGATTCTGAGGTTTGCCACCAATAATCCTTGTTGGAATTTTAGTTATAGCCAAAAAACATTTTTAAAAAAATTCTCCAGTTTTTTGCTTATAACTCAAAAGCTGTCAATTTTTAGTATATCATCATTATATACCAAAATAATCAGCACAAAATTTCCTACAACTTAGGTCTATAAAACTTTTGCAGCACTGCTTGTTTCTGAGCTGACGAGCCTAACCTGACTGCTTTTAATGTACCTGTAACATCATTCTTAAAGGTGTAAACCATCATCCCAATAAACAGGCAGTAGTGTCTCGAGTTTCTTTTTATTCATGTTAAAAATGATAATGGAGGTTAATTTACTTAGATAATGTAATCGTACTTCAAAATACATCCATTATCAGAATTAACGAGGTGACGCACGAAGCTGCGCGTCTTAGCACGCAGGTTACATGTTTAAAGAAAGAGCCGTAACTATGCGCAGAGAGCTTAAATACTAGGAAAAAGGGGACTCCCCGGAAAAGACTCGAGACTGGAAGTTGAAGTAGAAGTGCGGTTCTTAAGATTGAAGTAGAAGCAATTAAAAACGGAGTATCGTTAAAAATAATTTAAAGAAGGTTAAAGAGTTAAATACATTTGTGTTAAAATCCACCCCACCCCACCCCACCCCCGTTCAATACCGATTATTATATTTGTTAGTAAATTTATGTTATTTTATGCTGAATTAGTCTAAATACTCTCTGAGAAAGTGCTTGCTTATATTTCTTAAGCTAAGTTATAATGCATTAGTTATGTACCTTCAGCCTTTATGTTGTGTATTTACTGAGAGTCTATACTTTAATTATTACGCCTTAACAATTCTTTGCACAGCTAATCTTTCAAAAAATGTACAAAAGTACATTTTTGCGATTAATTGAGATAAATCTTTGAATCCCATAAATAAAATTTTAAACTGTTTTAAATGACAATTTTATAACTTATTTATTCTGTAATATAAAAGTTTTAAAACCAATTTTTAAATCACTTCATTCACTAGAAGATAAATCTGCAACGCAAAATGGCGGTTCTCAGCTGCAGAAAATTTATTGTAAAGTACAAAGCCTGTAATCAACTAAATTTGAGTGATTTGCATGTCTTTTTACGATGTGAAACATATTACCGAACTGCAGAATACTTATCCATTTAATAAATTGCACTATAAAAAAAATAAGAATTGAATTTATAATCATATCATGCTGATTTGATTTTATATTCAACTGAATAAAAACATTAAACATCTTTGAAAAAATATTTCTTTTTTTTTCTACCCTTGAACTTTTAAACAATTTCGTTCAGTAATTGGAGTGTTCCATTTAAGATATAACTTGGTAAATTTATAGGGCAAACAATAAATAGGCTGTTTTGAAACTCAACTTTATTTAAATTAATAAATGAAGTAGGAGAAAAACTGCTGAAGAAAAACATTGAAAATGGCTCCATGCAGTAAAACACAGTTAATTAACCACAGCATTGGTATGAAAAGTTTAGACGAAGACCAAACTCTTCCTCCACTTAGTTAAAATAAAGTCTGTTGTATATTTTTTAAAGGTAAAAATAAACTAAATTTTCTAAAACAAAAAATCGTTTGGGGTAATTCATATGACAATTTTAAGGAATAAAAATCTATTCAAATTCCCATAAATGAAAAACTGTTATTTTTAGAAACCAAAATATGACATTTTTGAATAAAAATTGTAATTGAAATTCTGAATAAGAGAAAAATATTTCCAAAGAAAAAATTACGTTTGTAGAGGGACGAGACTCATGTTTATATGGAATGCCGCTGTTGAAGAATCAATTCAATTTCAGGAACCATTTTTTTATTAGGCTACGTTCCACAGCACAGAACATTAAAGAAAACAACGAAAACAGACAACAACACAAGACAAGTATATAGACTAGAATGAGACGGAGGCATCATGGGAAAAAGGATGGCTCCAGTAGCGCCACCTACCATAGAAAGGAGAAGGCAGTGAATTGTAACCGCTACACGTTTCAAAATTTGATTTCCGAAAGGACTGAATTCATTCCCAAAGAGTTGTATTGACTTGAAGTAATAAGAGTTTCTTAACTTAAAGGTATA
>BGPR01009505.1:20236-57208 GCA_013235015.1 Araneus ventricosus
CCAAGTTACGTATTGCTATTTTTTTGTTCTAGTATGTATCGAAAGGCCATTCTTACTTGTATTGGCAGAGGTAACGTTGCTGTTTACTTTATCTGTTCTCTATTGATTTGTTATAAAAAACTTTATCAAGTTTTTCTTTTCTAAAAAGGTTCTTTACTTTATTTCAGTTATTGACAAATTCAGCCACAGAGGGAATAATTTTTTTTAATTATGTAGTCATTCCTGACAGAAAATTTTATCCATATTAGAACCTGATGGTAGAGTGGCCTTGAAAACGTTCTATGTCTTTCGAGTCTTCTTCCATTTCTTCTATTCTAATGATTTTCTTTAATTTTTAAAATTTTTATTAAAGCATGATTTTGTTGCTTGATTCTATATAAATCGTTAATTAATTATGGACACATTGTTGATGCAATTACTTGATACGCTGCGTTGGCGCAAAAGTGTATTGTTATCGCTATTGTTTACTTCTTTCTGTTTCTTCTGTATTTTCTTTCTTCTTTTTTTTCTTGTATTCAAATATCTATTTATTTGAATTTTTTATAAAAGGACAGGTCTAAAATTCCTGAAAATCCCTCTATAAATATACTCAAAGATATATTGAAGCAATACACCCCAGAACATACCCGGAGTGTCGAATGGCAGATATATATTGAAGCAGAGCACTTTGCGAACATTCGAGTACGAATGGCAAACGCGTAGGACTAATTGGTAACCCGCCTAACTGCTGTGTTGGCGCAAAGGTGTATTGTTATCGCTATTGTTTACTTCTTCTGTATTTTCTTTCTTTTGTATTCAAATATCTATTTACTTGAATTTGTTCAAAGGACAAGTCTGAATCTGAAAATCCTCCATAAATATACTCCAAAGAATATATTGAAGCAATACACTTCAGAACATTCGAGTACGAATGGCAACGCGTAGACTAATTGCAACTCCGCCTAATCCGCTGTGTTGGCGCAAAAGTGTATTGTTATCGCTATTGGCTTTACTCTTCTGTATTTTCTTCTTTCTCTTGTATCTCGGGTATCTATTTACTTGGAATTTCTTTTATAAAAGGACAGTTCAAATTGAAAACTTTCATAAATATACTCAAAGCGATATATTGAAGCAATACACCCAGAATATCTGATTACAAAATGGCAGTATATTGAAGCAAATACACTTCAGAACATTCGAGTACGAATGGCAAACGCGTAGACTAAATTGCAACTCCGCCTGTTAACTCTGAAGAAGAATGGCGCCGACCACAGCGCAAAGAGCCTATTAAGCTGGACAGGTCGATCTCGAAGAGCTGTCATCCCAGGTTAGATCTTCAAAAAACAATTTCGCGTTGTTCCAAATTTAGGTGTACACACACCGCTGCTAAAACTATGATCGTATTAAGTTCAATGCTTTTCACCACTCTGCCAATTATAGATCCGGTTTCGAGTGTAAACAAGTCCGATTATTGATGAGGTTTCGTAATTTAACACTCGCTGCTCTATCGGTGTTATTTTCAAGGCCAAATCGAAGGAAATTATCCGGGCGGACAGTACGTTGACCGCGATTAGATGCCTGAGAAACGGAAAGTTGTTGATGCTAGCGTCGCTTGTGGAGAGATTTTTTTTTCAAATCTTGCAGTATCATTTGATGTTGGCGTTTTGCTCTTGCGCATTATTTAAATTATTATTACTGTGTTTCGTGGGTCGTTCTTTGTTCAGTGTATTTATTATTTTATTTGATGAAATTAAATGGAACTATGCATCACCAAAAATTTTAAAAAAAAGTCTTCAACAAATCTGATATATTTAAAGAGTCACAGTCTAACACCTTTAACGTAGACGGCTGTTCCTCCTATCAGTCCAGGAAGGAATTTCATTCATTAATGCCAAAATGCCACAAAAGACGTTGTATGGGAGATCCTCTACATATCGGTAACTACATATGTTAAAAACATAATTGGTCGTCTTAATTTAGAGATAAAGGGTAACAACAGAAGTTACAAAAAAATTTGAAAAATCGAAAAGAGTCACCGAGTAAAATGGTTCTATGCTCTTACTACTCAGCGGCTGTTTGTAGAAAAGACAGCCACCCGTCATTTTTTTTTAATAGTTTGAAAGTAAAAGGTCTAAATCAGTGCTCTCCAACCTTTTATCGTGGACCGGTCAACGTTTGATAATTTTATCATGGGCCTGAGGGGACAAAGATCGTTTATATTTTAGATTGTTTTGATTTTAATAATTTTAATTTAATTGTATTTAAATATTAAAAAAAAACATGCTTAATAACTGCTTTTTAATAAAACAAATATTTTTAAACATTATTCAAAATAAAGAAGAAGTTACAATTTCAAAATGAATAAAAGTGATTTTAACATTTTAACTCACTAGAATGCTAAATCAATGAGAACCCTGAGTTTGTTTTCAACGAGACGGTTCCATCTGGGGGTAAGAAATCGATCACAAGATTTGAAGGAAGACAGTCAAGTTGAATAAGCCAGGTAAATGGAAATAATTTAATGTTCCCTTGTGCGGGCCTGGTACCATTTGGATCACGGACGATACCGTCCACGGCCCGGGGTTGGGACCACTGGTCTAAATCATTGACTCTATTAGATGCAAAAAATACCTTGTTTATGCATTAAACTTTAGTTTCAACTACTACTACATTTCCTGTGAACTGCTTTAATTATATTTTCCATTCTTCATTCGTGGCATTTAAAGTAAATAATGCTTCCGGTTTGGTAACTGAGGGACCAACCAAAAGTAGTGTAAACAGTGGGAAACCGTCAAAGACTTTTAGCCAAAATGTGTTATTCTGTATTATGGTATTATTTCTTACAGTTTGCGTGTTTCTATTAATAGCTAAGATGCTCTACACATTCATACAAGATATCTTATAGATTCTGTGCGGCATTAAAGAATATTGTAGTAACATCGCCTGTGATATCGAAAATATCTTGTGCTATTAGGGCGGTAAACTCTTCGTTGATGTATCTTGCCTAATGTGAGGGATGGCAGCAGTGGTGATTCCCAGGGAGGCTAAGGAGCTGCACCCCCCCCCCGAGCTAAACCAGAATTCTTTATTTTATTTAAAATCATCAGCTGTTTTTTTTCTTAATCTCCCTTTTAAAAAAGTGACAACATTTTTTGAGCAAGAGATTTGACAGGCTCGAAAATTTTTCCACTTGCGCAGTAGTCATTCCACTCGTATTCGTAGTGTTGACGTACCAAAAACATGTTTTTCTGAAGATTACTGTCTTTATTAAATTATCGAAAGTATTCTCTAGTGTTCTTTATCATTCTAATTGTCAGGTGAGTAAAGTCTGTAATGTTAAAGTGTTTTGGTTTCACATAATCCATTGGCATTTGATATCTTTCGTCATGACGGAAATTCAGCGACAAAGTTTTTAAGTACTTCCAGCCTCCCCATTCTGACCCAAATCCTGGATGCGCCATACTGTATGGCAGCCAGCAAATAGAAGATCCGCTATATGAAAAAAAGGGTCCAGAATTATCAAATGCCAAAGCAAAGTGGCATTAAAAATTATATTATTCATTCGCATCTCAACATTGAAAACCGTGGATGGTCACATCCAGAACATTTGAAGGAACGTTTTTCAATGGAATAATAAACCACCTGAGCAACCTTATATACCATCGCTTTCACTTAAAAGCAAAGAGGAAAATACTGTTAGGCACACCGCAACAAGGTGGTCAGTCCTATTGAAACTAAGATAAGAATTCTTCAAATGCAATAGGCAATAATTTCAAGCAATAAGTTGTACCTTCTGATGTGCGTTCATGGTGTTATTGATCTTCTATCCAAACTAAGTGTGCACCTCTATAAGAACTGTAACAATCAACAAATAGTTAATAATAGAGATGCTATATTCTGTTGTTGTTTTTTCAGTTAGTCTCTTCACACCTGAGTGGAACGTAATTCAGGTAATAATATGATGCATAAGGCCATCTTAACCTTTTATAAGGCTATTTTTTTCTAGTAGTGGTATAATAAAATAACTTAGAATTGAGATTTATTTAAGAAAAGAAATCCATTTAGCTATTGGATGACACATTTTTTTGATGATTTAATTTGATTGATTAATACTTAATTGCCAAGTCAAGGCACTTCTGTTATGGTTTGAGATAAGAAATTCGAAATATATAGGTTTTGCTCTATCGAAAACTTTTGCGAGAAACTTACGCCAACCTTAAAAAAAGGCATTTAAAACACGAATTTGGCGGGAAATATATTCCCATGGCCTTAGAAAGGGTTAAATTAATCTGAGCACTCTACAGTTATGTGACGCCCCATCAGAACTGTAACGAGGAGTTTGAGACCTATAGCCCAAGGAAAATGATCTATCTAATAAAATAATCGAAGAGCAAAATAAAAGAAACCAGCGGGAGTGGTCTACCCTGAACTTTCTCGTACACTTTCTATATAAAGGTGCAACCCCTGCCCCACTGCAGAAAAAATAGTGGACCTATGGGAAGGTCTGAATGCCACAAGAACCTGATGACTCTCTGAGACAGTGGCAACACGTAAAAACCACAAAACTCAACTTCAATAAAATATGCTTAGCGGAAGCAGAATGCGCCAAAAGGGAGAAAAAGGACCCAAAACGGAAGAAAAAGCGCCAAGCAGGCGTTAATGCACAATATATGAAATAAAACGGAACTAGAAGCCGGGGAAACCAGTACGCATTCGCGTGGAGAATCGGATTAAGAAAATTGAATATGCAATTTAAACGCCTTTTTTTAACAGATTGACACGAAAATTGGACACAAATCACAATCTCAGATTTAAAGGGCCACATATTGTACTTCATTTATCTTACTAATTTTAGAAGTTATTAAGTTCAAAAGCATGCGATTATACAGACCGACCGACAGTAAACCCTTTGACGGATTTGGTCCAAAATTTTATGCGAACCTACATTCATGATGATAAAACTGTGTACCAAATTTGATCCATATAGCTATTCAAGTTTTTGAGTTATAGTGTTCATACGACCGCGATTGACGGATTTTAACTAAAAAATTTGATAGAAACCTACAAATGATGTGTAAAGATCATATACCAAATTTCATCGCCGTAGCTCTAATAGTTTTCCGAGTTATCGTGTTCACAGACAGACAGAAATAATTCCAAAATTGTGTTTTTCGGACTCGGGGAGATCTAAAACGTGGAGATTCGTCAAAATCTCGAGTCGAATTTTGACGATTACAGTGGCGAATCTAGGATTCAGGTCTGGGGAGCCGAAGTCATAAAAAACTTTGTATCGTCGTATTGATGAATGTATTGAAACATTGCATGATAAATGTCAAACCTCAAGGCCAAAAGTAAACCAAAACCTTTAACTTTATAGACTTTACTCACCTATAACAAGAATCATAAAGAACAATACAATGCTTGATAATGTATAAAATTACGATGAAATAACTAACCAAAATGTCTTGACCGCGTCAAGGCTACAAGTACAAGTGGAATGACTACAAAAGTAGCAAAAAATTTTCGAGCCTTTCAAGCTAGAACGCAATGTTGAAACGTTTTTATTTTTTTAAAGAGAGAAATAAGGAAAAACATTTGAAGGAAAACATTTGTAATGATGTTAAATTAAATCAAGAATTCTGGCTTGGCTCGGGGGGGGGGGGGGTAGCTCGATAGCCCCCCCTGGATTCGCCACTGGACGATTACAATACTTTCTCTTTGTATACTTCGTATACGAGAAAGTAAAAAGTCACTTGTTCTCCGATTAACACCTTACAATTTGGCAAACCGGACCTTTCCACACTTAAAATTACAATTAAATATATTTTTGGTTCAAAATTGAAATAGAACCAGTATAAAACTTGTAGGAGCTTTCCATCATTGGTTCCCTTGGGCTACAGCCCAATTAGGCCATTGAATAAGATGGCCCTGATGATACAGAGTAAAAATCCATAAGCACTGGGAATCAATTTGGTTGTTCAGAAATCTATTTGTAAACCGAACTGTTCTTAACCCACGAGGCATTTTTGAAGTGAGTTTTAACTACATGTTTTCAGAAAAATATACAAGAAAAGAATTCACTTACATTCTTGAATAAAAACTAAATTTTTCTGTTGAATTCAGATTGACTGAAAAACTGCTAATTATAAAACAAATGTTATTCTTACTACTCAAAGATTATTCAAGGTCTCGTTGACTTATGACCAAGTTCTGTTCTGACTGACGTGTCGTAAGTCGGATTTATATTTTTCAACACCATTTTTATTCAAGCAAGTTATAAAAATTGCTCATAAAATGCTAAAATTCAATTTGTGTACATAAAGTTATTGTACTTATTGTGAAAAATACATAATATGTACTTTTTGCAGTGCGAGGCTTTGAACCGAAGACTTTTAGGTCCCGAGTCGAGCACTAGACAAAAGGAATTCCCTCTGTCCGGTGGTGGATACTGACTTATATACATTAGAATAGGATGGTGCAGCACGGTGCACTACATACTCTGTTGTATGTACTGTAAACAAAAATACAAGACGAAATTAGATAATTTAAAAATAGTAAATATCAAATGAAATTCAGTAAACATGCATATGGGTAAAAAATAATGTTTCTGTGAAAAAAAGTGCAGTTGCAAATAATTTTTTAATTCATAATCAATCATAAATTAATGTTCTGCTCCTTTCTGTCAACATAAATTCATCCCATTCCAGAAGTCAGATGTGTGAATGATATCTTTTCAATGATAGAGTTTGTATTCCTAAACCAATCATAAAATTAGTGTCTTGATCCTTCCTTTCATTGTAAATTTATCAGTTCTCAGAATAAGAGTTTTGAATAATAACCGATTTTTCTAGAGAAGTAAAAAATCTGACATTTCTGATAACTTTTTGATCCTGCAAACATAAACGCCTTTCTTTATTCCCTATTTTTTGTGTCATAAATCGAGGAGAAGGTGTACATGATAACAACTTTCCACATGTTTGCCTCCATTTTTGCAAGTCTCACAATACAGTTGCTCTATTTTTATGAATAACAAGGTCATATAGATGAAAAAGATATTTCTGCATCCATTCTGAGAATTAGTATCCTTGAACTTGAATTTTTTGTAGGTTTTGAGACTTATAGCTGCCAGGGCTTTCGTCTCCAAGTATCCAAAGGAGTAAGAAACAGTTCAAGGAGAATTAGTATCCTTAGTAGCTACATTAGTAGTCCAATCAGATAAGTCACTATTACTGCTGTCTAGTTACACGGCAAATTTTAAATAATGCTTATTTTTAGAAATCAAGTAGAGAAAATTGTATGTCAAAAGTTATTCAATTATAATTAATAACCCATAGGCATATATTTGACAATTCACATTCATCACGCACTTGCTCTGCCTCTGTTGCAAGATGACGAATCTGGTTATTAATTCGATTGAAGCAATATGTAAACCAAATGCTAGCGTGCTTCCCTGTTATAAGAATTGTGTAAAGAGATATAAGAAAAATTATTTAACCAATAGACATTGTCTTTTATAATGTACATGTTATACATTTTTAAATAAACTGCACAACCCAAACAAGCATTTTCCCCTTTCATTCAGAATGAAGAATTATTATTCATGTTGAAGAATAATTGGAGCAAGTCCGTGGCATAGCTGCAACTTTTGCCACCCTTAGGTATGCGAGGCTTGCATAGGGTGCATAAACCTCAAAATAATAATAAATTCCATAAAAAAAGAATTTCATCATTTACCATTCACAATCTCTGCAAAAAGGTTGCAAAATTTTATGTCCACCACCAGTCTTTCTTTCACATATCAATAATTTATCAACAAAAAAGTGGAAAATACAAATTAATTGCGCAATTTTTTAACATACATAATGATCGAGCTAGCATCAATGCTCTTAATTATAAAATTGTTTTGTTGCATGTTTGATTTTGCCGCCCCTTTCAAAGTGGCGACCAGGGTGAACCACCCCTATGTGCCCCTTCCACTACACTACTGGAGCAAGTATCATTGACAATAATATTAGCAACTTGTTTTGAAAAGTATCTCACTCTAAAAAAATCAGTAAATTTCATTTTTACTACTCCTTGGATTTTTCATTTGGTTCATTTTATTATTAATTTTTACTTTCTCGTATGCGAAGTATACAGAGAGAAAGTATTGTAATCGTCAAAAAATTCGAACTCGCGATTTTGACGAATCTCCACGTTTTAGACCTCCCAGAGCCAGAAAAACACAATTTTGGAATTATGTCTGTCTGTTTGTGAACATGATAACTAGAAAACTATTAGAGCTACGGGGATGAAATTTGGTATGTGATCTTGACACATAATTTATAGGTTTCTACCAAATTCTGGACAAAATCAGTATACGGGAAGTCTGTCTGTCCGTGTTCATGTCAACACTATAACTCAAAAGCTAGATGGATAAAATTTGGTACACAGTTTTATCATCAGGAATGTAGGTCTGTATCAAAGTTTGGGCAAAATCCGTCAAAGGGTGGACTATAATTGCATACTTCTAAACATTATAACTCGCAAACCCTAAAGCTTTGATAAATGAAAATTGGTACGAGGCCTGCTAACAATAATTGTAGATCCGTGCCCAATTTTCGTTTCAATCGGTCGAAAAAAAAGGCGTTCAAATCGTCTATTTGCCTTTTCTCATCACACAATGACGCAAGGCCGTTATTGCGTAATTGCGCGATTCATTTGCACCAATCCTTTCAGCTTCTACCCACGCCTTTCTCCTCCTAGCTTCCGATTCCCAAGCTTTTTTTCTCCACTGCGGTTAGGGACGCTTGTTCATTTTGCTGCCTTTTAGCTTATTTTTTCGCCACATTGTTAGGAGTATACGAGAAAGTTTGGGGGGAGACTGGTTGTTTTGCAATTCTAAATAATTGATGTTTTATCTCTACAATACATATCACTGAAAGAAATAAATTTTTATGTAAAATCTATTGCCTTTACATACCATTCCATACACCAAAAAATGAAATCTGTTCAATATCCTTTTTTTTTTATATAAACTGGTACCCAAAGGGTGACAGACACACTTTGTTCTCCAGATCAGTTGAATAAGACATACAAACATTGTTATCATACAAACAATACCACAGCAAAATTGTTTTAACTCCCTTACATTTAAATCTGTTAGAATTAACTGATTAAATATATGCTCATCTTAACTATATGAGACATTAATTGTGCTTTCAAACCAAAAAACTGTTTGAAAGGTCAATAGACGATTGAAAAGTAACAGTTCTCCATAAGATCATATTTATCACATTTAGTAAAATGTTCAACGTACTTAAAATTCAGATACTTTTTATGTAGTATGTCAATATATGTGTTGTGATATACACATAATGAATAAAATAAACTATACTAATGCAATGCTAATTAAATATTTATTTCCATAAATAGGGGGCAATGCTTCATTCAAAAACAGATGAATATCCACCAGATGAAATATATTTTGTTCAACATACAAGCACTGTTTACATAATGTACATATAAATACAAGAATGCATAAAAAAATTATCAAAAGATGAAACTATCACATTTATATAAAAAGTACAAGTAAAACCAATTATTTATTTAAATGAATGACACAAAATAGTGTTAAGTTCGAGAATAAAATACTTTGTTTTAAAATATGAATACTCACAAACAATTACACAAAATCATACAGAAGTGACAGCACAAAAAAAATTCTGTACAGATTTGGAGAAATTTAAGCAAGCAGAGGTTAAAACTACTTTTATTTGACAAATTAAATAAATGAGCATTAGAAAATGCAATATTTTTGCATATCAATAATTTATTATTTCTCCCGACTGGAATCGTTATCTTTTAAAATCCTTTACCTCCAATTCATTAATTAACACTAGGGTGAAAAAATTTAACATTTGTTATTTGAATTAAACTTCACAAAAATTGCAATAAAAATTCTTAATGAACAATACAGCCAGTGATAATTCAAGTTGCAAGGTGTGAGGAAAGCTATGCAGGGTTTTGTTACGACATATTAAACAGTCAAGATATATTTAAAAGTAATTGATATATTTGAACAGAATTTAAGTTTTAAATACAACAATATATGCAGTAAATTTCCATATTTGAAATGTAAATTGTTAAATTTCTTTAAACTTTTTCTACATTTCTAAGACGTGTAGGAATAATGACATATCATCTGAAGTCGATGTGGTCCCTTGTAGTTTTCTATATATTATCAACTTGAGTTGCCACTGCCTATAACATTTTAAATACAATATCTAATTTGAATGTTCAGTATTTTATTTTTAAAGTGATGTGTATTAATTATAAACTTGTCATCAACATTTAAATAAAAAAATTCAGGAAAGACAAAAAAGCAATAGCCTTTGACCTTGACTTTTTATTCAAATATTAAATTGAAGATTTATTTTTTATATGGATACTACTTACATACTTATTGTATTTTTAAAAGAGATAAGAATTATTTCAGCATATAAAATTAAAATATTTATTTGCAAATTTATTACAGTTATTTAAGATAAAAATTCCTTGGAGGTAAAAGTAATAGCCTGGATAATTCAAATATCATGATCAGCAAGGATTTTTTTAGAAGGTTATTACTTGCTCTATATGCAATAATGCCACTAAACTACTTAATTAGGTAAATGTTGAACAACAGATTGTACAAATCAAATAACAAAAGAAGAACTTAGTATTTACTGGAAAGATAATGATAATGATTATACACAGAATAATGCCACTAAATTATATCACATTACACTTTACAAGTAACACTTAACTTTGAAACAATCTTCAAGCAGAAAGGACAATTTTAAAATAAACTCTTGAAAAACAATAAATGCAACACTCAGACCATTCTTTTATTTGAAGTTTCAACCTGTACAATCCAACATTTAAAAAAAGACGATCACATAATTAGCAACAGTAACTACAGTAAATGCAGCTTTCAGAAGACTAGATGGACAAAAATACTTTCATTAATTTTCTTTTTAATCTCAGATTCTTTATTTTTACAACTGTTCATTTATTAATTATTTAAAAATGTGTGTTGGATGTAAAGTTATGATTATTTCATTCACTGATTAAAAAAATAATAATGGCAGGAAGTATAATAAATCTGATACATACTGAACTAATCTATTTACTTAAAAACTTTTTTTAAAAAATTAATCTTTTCATGCGCAAAGACCTCAAATGAGGACATATATATTTGTGAGAAAAACTTCTTTGATTACTATTAATTATATAGAAATTAAGAGTAAACAAAGAAGTGTCTTTAAGAAGAAACACAAGTATAACTGAAATTTTCAACTAAGAGCTAAAACATATGCAATGTCAGTTTTATTTGAAAAAATAAATGTCATTATTATCAAGTTCATAAATATGAAATTGCATGCAAATTAGAGAAGGCTGAAAATTGGTTTAGTGTCTAAAATACCAGTGTTCTTATGGAATATACACTGATATATATTCTTATAGAATATCTATAAGAACACTGGTATATATTCTTATCGAATATCTATAAGAACACTGGTATTATGATAAGTAAAAAGATAATATAACATGGACAAACAGTTTCAAATATTCTAATGATTTTGTAATTTGACAGGATGGCTTCCTTTGGAGTTTTTTGCTAGGTGACTAAAGAATTTCTTAGTTTCTATATTTCGTGTAAGAACTGCAGCTAAGAAAGGATAAAAGCTGTATATTAGTGATAATAATCATACAGGTAAGATTAATACAAGCTGTAATTTTTTTAAATGAATCATTTGAATTAAAATTAATGGAGTCGCATATGATTCACAGCATTTTTTTTAAAATTATTTTTTAGACCATAAATGTAAATTTGTAACCATCAAAACATCCGAAAAGGCCTCCACTTTTCATGTTCAGCTCAAAAACATACAAGTCTCTTTTTATTTTTGTATATTTTCTTATATTTCCATGGTTAAAAGATTCTTAATATTTCAAAGATTTGATTACATTTTTAAGAGTAGTCACTTTACAACTTCATTTCTCAGAGCTTAAACTTATTCAATCAAATTAATCAGCCCCTTTGGAGGGTTAAACAAAAGATTTTATCAAACAGAATACATTTTCTTCAGACATTTAAAACTAACATATTCAAATACCTTAATTCTGTATATTTTATTCATTACTCAAATTAATGACATCGAATTAAATGGCAAATATAAAATTTAATATTGATTTCCTTCATTAGTATTAATCTTATATACAATTACATAAATAAGTTTTAATCATTTAATTTCTCAGACAGAAATCAATCTATTTACAATCAACAAATTTCTTTAAATTAAAACACTGAAAGGCCTTTTTAACTGTGTACTGAATAGCAATTGAATTGTAGAAACCATGCGAGTCATTTTTTTCCTTCAAAACTGCTATTATGTTTTCATATTCTAAAGAGATCATTTGAATAATGGATGAAGAAATGGCAAGAGTCAAGTAAAGTCAAATTATAAGTGTATAAAAGGGTGTAAAAAAATTTAAACATTGATTTAAAAAATTATAATTTTTTTTAAAGATCCAAGCATTTTGATATTATTGACTCATGTGGTTTCTGGAATCTACAATCAATTAAATTGACTATATTATACAGAAATCTAGTGTCAGTGCAATAGTCAGTAAGTAATAAATGAAAATTAAACAAATGGAATCACATTTTCAAAAATTAGACAATTTTTTAAATGTTTAGAAAAGAATTGAGATATATATATTGCAAATCATATTTCTCATTCATCATAGCATAATTCTGGTCTTTCTGTAATAAAAATATTGTGCAACTTTCTTGGACTAAAAGGAGAAAAAGAAAACCTCATCTAAATGAGATTGTACAATTTTATAATGGGAATTTCTAGAATATTCTACACATTTCCTTTTATCCCTAATTACATAATAGGGTCCTATGTATATGTTTAGTTATAAGCAAGTTGTAGAAAAGCTGCTAGAAGTCTCTGCATGCAATTCTTACTATTCTGTTCACCACTGTCTAAGAAAGGTTTAGAAACTCTAAATATGTATGTAAAACAATAAGAGATTGAACAGCAGTGATTTTATTGCAATCTGTTTTCCCTTAAAAACCTCCCAAATAATCCTATATTTACTAAGAAATTCTTCCTTCCTCCCAAATAATCCTATATTTACTAAGAAACTCTTCCTTCCTCCCAAATAATCCTATATTTACTAAGAAACTCTTCCTCCCTCCCAAATAATCCTATATTTACTAAGAAACTCTTCCTTCAATAGCGATTTCTAATTTTCAGAAAATACTTAATGTTACTTGGTGACAAAAAAAATTGGTAGTGTCCATGTAACAAGTGATCTTATTAAAGCCACTTTTCCTTTTATTCCCTCCTCTTTTGGCAGGATAATGATGAGTTACTGGGACTGGAACTCATAATACAGAATTGCTATCTCCGTCATTACAACTTAAGTTTTATATTCTGATATGCACAATTGCTAAATATTTAATGAATTCAAGAAAGAGTTTGAAATTACTTGTATCCTAAATGTCTGATCATAACCTAAACATAAGATCTTATATATAAGCTCCTAAGATCATCTCTAGCAATAACTAAAAGTCTTATGTCAATCTCTTTTATCAGCACATTAGCTAGGGACATTAGTATTTGCTCTAGAAGTGATCAGTATAGTTGCTTTTTCAAATATATGAACTATAATTTGGCGTCTGAAGTCCACAACCACAGGTGGCTATAGAGTAATTAACTAATTATTTTAGTTGTAATTTTAAGATTATTAGCGATTTTAGCTTAATGTCACTTTGGTTCCAATGTTATGCCAACCAGTTTCTGCAGAAAAATGTTTTAAAAGCAAATTTTTAACAAAATGAGTTTTAATATTAACAGATTATTAAATTTCAATGAGGCATTAATCTGTAATTCTTCATTAAGCTTATTTACCTAAAAATTGCATCAATAGATTTCTCCTCCACCTTCAAATCCACTGGGCCATTGCTGCATTTCTCTTTGAGCAAGCATTACCTGTAAAGGAAACAGAAAATTTCAAACATCTGCATTAAGTGACAAATGAAGTTGATAGTAAAGAAAAAGTTACACAGTGTATCAGATTCTGAATATGATCCTAACATTGATATATATAAAAAGCCACAGGTTGAAGTAACATTGTCACATGGTTTGGATAAATTCCATTATCCATTTAGATTCATTATAGTATTCTAGTTTCGCCGATCAGTTAGAAGTTTTCTTGAATCAGAATCGTTAATTCAACAAACTTATCCTTTATAAGTATCTTTAAATTTTCTACTAATTGAATTTGTGGTGCTTTAATCACTATTTGTTATCTTTAATGTTTTTTACTAATTGCTTTTAAAATTCTGATTTGAGTGTTGGTAAATGAGTTCTGTTTTTTAAGCTATTAAAAATAGTTCTTTCTTAAGATTCGAATTTTCATTATTTTAATTAAAAGGGTTCTTTCTTAAAATTTGAATTTGTGGTGCATTCTATTGCAAAAAAATATCTTTAAAGTTTTTTACTAATTGCTTTTAATTAGTTCTGATCAGAGTGTTGGCAAAAATGAGTTCTAGTTCATAGAATTCCGGACTCTTATATTGTTTACTTTTAATGTTCATATATATTTACATCTAAAATTTACTACAAATTATAATTTTTTCATTTCCTAAGCACTTTGCCAATGTGCATTAGATTTTCAACGACACATTTTGTTAGTAAATTTGTGACAATCAGATCCGAGATATTGTTGGCGGGCTAAAAGCCCATCTTAGATGGGCACAAATCTTCTGGTGTTTAATAACAGTCGGAAGCGGCCTGAAATAACTTTACCAACCGAGCAAGGCAACAATATGGTGCACAACTCGACCAATGTAATTTTTTAAAATTCTATTATGTCTACATTCAACAACTACATACAACTTTTACTTGGAAATATGCATGTTTTACCTGCAAATATAACTTTTATGGTGAGAATTCTTAAACTTCAGCTATATTTAAGATTATATAACAGTCTTACTGAAACTAAAATACTAAATTCATCAAATTTAAAAATATATAGCCTTATTTCTCTAGTCCGTTAAAACATTTTTTTTTCCTTCACACTTCGGCTTTGGGCAGCTTTCCGGGCCGCCACTGATAACAGTTGACATATTTGAGCAGAATTCACTTTTAAGAACATTCATCAATATTCTGTATAACAGGGATGAGATTGGAAAAAAAACCCAAAAGCAGAAAATAGAAATCTGAAAATTTTACGCGTGATATACGTTTTAAGTAACTTAAGCATTTAAGCGCGATAAATTATTATATACAAATATATATATGTTTGTGAGTGGATAATTGTTTAATTACATGCAGGGCTAAAATCAGCAAATCAAAAAAATAAAGGACACTTAAAAATTACATATGACAAAAAAGGAATACCAAATTAACAATGAAGTACTAATCATACTTACAACTGTTATTTAGTCAACTAATTTGTAGCTAGAATAATAGTAAAAGATGGGGAAAAAACATACTTTTAAAAATAAGATTTTGAATGTAAATGAAATTTTTTTGTAATTTATGACACTAAGCAATTAGTTACATTCTACTTGGTTTTCAACAAATTTTTCACTTTAAAATGCAGATTATTTTGAAGAAAAAAAAAAGAATTTTCTATCACAAGGGTCTTTTTTCTTAGCATTTCTTGCAAAAGGAGGCGCAGATATCTCTTAATTTTTTTTAAGAACACGGATTCCAAGATCATTGTAAGAAAAAAAGGGAGGGGGAAGAGGATTTTTTTTCGGGAAAAAAGAAAAAGCGGAATTTTCTGTGAAAAAGCGGAAATTTTTCACTTCAAGAAAATAAAAAAAGTGGAAAAATCTCATCCCTGGTATAATAAACCTCTATATTTAAAATGAAAGTTGTTTAAAATCAAGAAATTCTTTTTGCAGCCCTAAGACACATAAAAACATGTATGCTGCTAGTTGCCTATATTAACTGGAGATGCAATCGTTCGTAACCTTCTATGTTCTGTCAGCATGAGTGGTCATTGATTATGTAGTCATGTAAGTAAAAAAACCGTTATCAAGAATTAGCTATTCACTTCACTTTCTTTTGAGCGTTTTACCAAATTCTAAAATCAGTAAAGGCTATTTGCTTTTTAGTGAGATATGCAGTAACAGCTGGATGAAGCCTCCATTCATCTTCAACCTATCTTTGTTTATTCGAAGAAATCATACATGTAAAATGAAGACAACAGCTCAAATCTGATTAAATCAAACTATATATTTTCTATGCATGAGAATTCATATGTTCTAATTTTCACCACATAAAAAAATGTTTTTATTGGCTTCATGAAATGATAAAACTTAACTGAAATTTGATCAGAAACGAAACAAATTATTCCATTTATACACTTTTTAAATCTGAAAAATCTATGGCAGTTATTGTTTCAATAAAAACTAGCTGTATTATAGTAAATTCTTCATCAACAAGATACTTACATCATCGACAAATAAATTAACAATTCTGTAGTAACCTTTACATTGCCAAGTTTCATTGTGTGTACCATACTCAAAAGATGAAAGTCGCTTTATTGGACTCCCACTTTCCTGAAAAATAATAGCAAAAAGAAAATGAGATTGGCATTGCAAGCAAATTTTGAAATGTCCCATTTTTTAGCAGCTTTCTTCTAAAGTCAAATTCAAAAATGTAAAATTAATTGCATTAAACATATTACAATATTTAGGTCATCAATTACAATAAAAATAATTTCACTAGGAATTTAAATAATTTTAAATTAAATGCTATTCTTACAGCTAGAAACAAAAGTAAACTTTAAAATTCAAATTAGTGGGAAAGAAGTAGAAAATTAAGATTGAATTATTCTGTTAGATAAATGGTAACAACTTAGTTCCAGGAAGAACATCTTTATTAAAATTAAAAATTTATTTGCATTCTAACCTTTAGACTGAGAGCTGGACAAAATCTGTAAAATCCTTCTAATACAGGATTTTGATTAAAGAAATGGAAAATCGCTTTTCTATTCTTTTCGAATAATTTGTAGATTTGTCATTCTTTAGATTTCCACCTACTCTTCTCACATTAATAATAAATTTAGCCGTTAAAAAGCAATTATACTCTCGATCAAGAGAATGAAATTAATTAGCAGGTGATTCGACATTCTTCAAGCATAATGAAACTCTAATGCCTTAGTGATATGACAGTTGTACCAGTCAATACACATCAAAATAACTCAAATAAGTACCAGAAACTGTTTATGAGTGTGTTTGTTATAAGTATAGTTGAAAATAGAGAGAAACTACAGGCGAGATATTTTATGTATGAATTGTGGAACTCGTATCAAGTATCTTAAATGAAACATGGTGAACTTTTATGCACCTCTGCAAAATATGATGGCGGTAAATATATTGATAATAAACGCATGAGTAATTTATCATTTTCGGACAGCTTTATAAATTGCTCATATATTAAAAAAATAAAAAAAGCTTACCTGACACAATAGCTTCATCATACTTGGTGGAATAATGGCATCCGCCTTTCCTGATATGAACAGAGAAGGAGTTTTGACCCGTTTGATTTTCTTCAAGGACAAAAACTAAGACATAAACATAAGGTTAATTATAGCTTATTGATGCAGTACAATTTCATCAAAATTAGGCAGAGTCTATGTCAAATTATTTTTCACTTAAATACAAACCAACATTAAAGGAACAATAAACAAATAATAAAAAGTTGTTAAATCTTTCTGAATTCAGATCATGACACATACTTTGATGCTACCATGCCAAGTATATTCCTCTAGAAAGGCATGGACAGGAATTCTACAGTGAATATAAGTTACGCTTATTTTGGCAAATATTAAGAAAAGAGGTAACTAGTTTTCAAAAAATTCTATGTGGATAAAATGTATATGGATTATTACTTTCTCGTATATGAAGTATACAAATTGTAACCGTCAAAAAATTCAAACTCAAGATTTTGATGAATCTGCACGTTTTAGACCTGCCTGAGTCCGGAAAAGCACAATTTTGAAATTATGTCTGTCTGTGAACACAATAAGTCGAAAACTATTAGAGCTACAGGGATGAAATTCGGTATGTGTACATAATTTGTAGGTTTCTAACAAATTTTGAACAAATCCATCTATGAGAAGTCTGTCTGTCCATGTTCATGTGAACACTATAACTCAAAAACTTAAATAGCTAGATGGATAAAATTTGATACACAGTTTCATCTTCATGAATGTAGGTCTGTATCAAATTTTGGGCCAAATCCGTCAAATACATACATGCCAACTTTGGAAGGTAGCTGTCCGTAGCAGAAAGTCTATGAGGCTGGCAGACACGCAGGCATACACACACAGAGAAAAAGACTAGTGACAAAATTTTGAATTTATGATCTCATATATTTCATAATATTTTAAGAAATCATATATTCCTTTTTATAAAAAAAATTTCTCATAAGCATAAATAATACAATATATATATATATACATATATATATGTGTGTGTATATATATACATCACTATTGTTAGAAGTTTTCAAAAACATGAAATGTAGAAAAAAATATCTGAATCGTCATGGCATCATGTCAATTAAAATGACTGTGCGCAAGGAAACAAAAACTCATTTCCATAGAAATTTTAATATTATCTGTAGTTCCGTAGTTTGTGGAAATTTTAGTTAAAATCCATAGTAACTACGGAGAATCCGAATCAGTTGACATGTATGCAAAGGGTTGACTGTCTATCAGTCGGCATGATTGCATACTTATGAACACAATGACTCCTTAACACAATGATTTAGAAAAATGAAAATTGGTATATGGCCTTCTAACCTTAATTGTGGATTTGTGTCCAATTTTTGTTTCAATCGGTTAAAAAAAAGACATTCAAATTGCATATTCAATTTTCTTACTATGACGCAAGGCCATTTTGCATCTTGGAGAGCGCTTGGCAATACTCTTCACCTTGGCGCATGCTGAAGGAAACTTGGGGATAGTCATTTCATTCTGGGTTACAGTAGGTTCAAATTTTTTGTCCATATGGGGGAAGGGGAAATGACACCTTTTTGGGAAGTATATGAGAAAGTTTAGGGGAGACCACTCCTGCTAGTTTTTCTTTCAGATGATGGATTTTAAGTTTTTTTTTTTTTTCATTTCTTTTAAACTGTGAATTCTTATTAAACGAAATTAATTTATCAGTACTTACTTTTTGAAATATTTGCAATAAAACTTCAAGTCCTTATTTTTATTTTAATAAAATATTAATTACTAATCAAACAAGCTATTAGCAGTACATCATATATATGCTGTATCTGGAGGCACATCAAAATTTATTAATCATTAGGATCTAAACCTACAGATTCTTCTTAATTATGACATGAACATTCAGGATAACTTTAAAACACAAGTGCTTGCTTGCTTATATAAATTCAATTTTCAATATTAAATAAAATATAAGGGGGAAAAAAGCATACCTGATTTTTGAAAGCCCATGTAGGAAGACAATTAATGAACTTAGAATTGAACATAGCTTTAGCTACATCAGGAATGCTTGTGAATGTATTTTCAACAATTAATGCGAGAACATGTTTTGCAAATTCAGAGTGTGTCACTAGATCAATAGCAACTGCTCCACCAAGTGATCGTCCAAACACAATTATTTTACTTTTATCAATGAATGGAACTTGAAGGAGAAACTTCATACCAGCTTGTGCATCAAGATATAATCCTATAGATTATAGAGACTGATTAGTAATTTTGATAACCATGAATAATAAATTTCAATTTCTTAATAATAATACAAACATTTGTGTTAATTTTATAGTACATATGAATACATCAAATGGGAATTAAGTAAATTATATTCTACCTTTCCTAGTTATACCACAATAACTATAATACAATAATATACTATTTTAAAGAAAACATTAAGTAAATATTAAAAAACAGAAAATTTTACAGCTGATTATTTTATTAATTTTCTTACTTATCCACTTTTTTCGCAAATGCTAAATATGATATGTTCAACTAAATCAATGATTGTATTCAAAGTTAATAGTATTTTGTTCTTCAAAGATCATTCAATAAAATAATCATCACAAATGAATTAAAATTTGGTAATCAAAATCTCTTCCTTGTATATATATTATGAAATAAAACGCAACAATTTGTACTACACATCTTTTTTTAAAACCTTAAAAGACAAAAATGACAGCGATCTTAATATTGCTTAACACGTTCAATGCCCCCATACAAAAATAAAGCCATTGCTGAACTGCTCAAGATTTTTACTCAACATTATGTAGAAGGATAACTCTGACCCATGGGTGATGCTCGCGACACAGAATGAAAAATTTTTGTGACCCACCAGCGAGCCTCATGGCAGTGAACATGTTAATTATGAAAAACAACATTTTTAATTCATGTGATAAACTATTTAAAACAGAAAAGAAAATAACATTAAACAAAAATAATCTAAAGTTTTAATAAAATACAAACAAAGTATCGGGAGTGTGCAAACTGCCAACAATAAAATAATTCAATAAACTACCAAACAAAATGTAAAAATAAGGCAAATAGTGAACTAGTTCGAAAAATATCAAAAGAAACTAGAAAATGAATCCGGCAAATGTACTTTTTCTAGATGTCACACACCTGCGGGGATTCTCATATATTACAATAAAAATTCTTTTCTTAACTTAATTCATGTGAATAACAGAAAAAGAAAGGATGAAATTTGTTTAACATTTCCTTAATAATATGTTGAATTAATTAAAGCCTAATTCTGATATGAAAGGTTTTTCTATTTTTCTGCTCTCTTGTATGTAAATGAATCAATCATTTTATTATACTTAATGTTTTAGTAAAGTACAGCACACATTCATTTTTTAAAAATCTTATCTCGAATATCATTCCTCTTTCTGGCTTTTTATACATAGAATATAATAATAAACTAGAAATAAAATATAAATTTAAAAAATACAAGTTCACAAAAATTTGAAAATTTTATATCTGATGGTTTCATGAACTTTTGATTTACCCAGTTCTCTTGTTCATGCAAACAATGGCAAGCTAAATAATTGGATTTTTAAGTTATTTATCATATATATAACCAATTTCACAATGAATGCAAGCCCCACTATTGCCTGGCATGTTTCAAACAAAATCTGATGGGTGGTTTTGAGTGGTATTCATTCTCATATTCCCATGACTTTTATTCAATTGTCAGCAAAATTTGCCACTCTAATAATATACTTTAACTTTGAATTTGATTGCATTTAAAGATTTTGCATAGAATTTGTACAGAAAAGTATGTTCAGATGATTAAGAAAGCAGCTTTTATGTACATAAATATCTAGTCAAGAAACATAAAATTGTTGGTTGCAAGCTTCTGTTTTACCAAGGAATGTTACCAGCTTATATCACATAAAGCATATCTCATGGTTAAAACAGTGCATCCAAGACAAACTAACAGTATAATTCACTAAAAAAACTTGTACACAATGCAAAAAATAAAAAATGCATTTTGAGAAGTACAAATAATAATCTAATACTATAATTTTGAAAAAAAAATAGTGAATGCAAAAGTTAACCCTAATTCTGTTGCAACAAAATAAACAGCAAAAACATCTTAATATAAATAAAAGTCATTGTGAATATGTTCCACATCCCCTCCTAAACCAATGGACTGTTTTCAACAAAATTTTGCACACTTATTATTTAAGACAAGGGGAAGGCACTTATGAACTCTTCAAAGTCCAAAAGTTAATTAAACAGTCAGTTAATTAGAAATTAACCAAAACCGCTTTTCTGCAGTAACTTCAGAGCAAATTGTCCGACAAAAAAAATTTTTATACCATCTTAAACTTTAAAATTTTACCTTTTCAATTATACCAATTTTATTTATGTGCAATGTTTCCTTCAAATTTTATTAATTTTTTAAAAAATTTATTACTTGCAGACGATTTTGAAATAAAGCATTTTTATAGATACTTCGTTGCTAGGCAACAGGGAGACTTTGAACTAATTTTTTTTTAGTTCTGTAAATATTTTATACAAGCAGTGAAAGATCACTCTTTAGAAATTTATTTGCTGATTTGCATGCATTCATTTCCTCCATTCAAAAATATCAATTGTATCAGATTTGTATAATAGATTTCCACAAAGTCACATACTAAATTGAAAAGCAAAGTTTTACCAACTATGTAGTACACTGTGCAGTGGAGTAGCTAAAGGGGTGTGTGAGGGTAGCACTGGGAAAGGGGCAGCAAAATCAGACATACAAGAAAACAGTTTTCTAACTCTAAGAGCAGCCTCACTGGTTAAATCATTGTGTACATAAAAATAATAACTATTGTGATTAATTCATACTTTTCGGCTTTTTTCGGTAAATTGCCAATGAGTGAAGGAAAGACTGGTGGTGGACGTGCGATTTCGCAACCTATCGGCAGAGATAGAAGGCATCAAACAACAAATTGTGTTATTAAATAAAATTTTTTCCCCTGGAATATATTTTTTATTTTGAAGTTTATTTAATTTGTAAAGAGAGTGGTATGTTGTAAGTTCGCCCTGGGTGGCAGAAGTTGCAGCTATGCCACTGACACTGTGTGTACACAAAGTAAGTAGACTGCATGCTTTTAAAATTTATTCAAAAAATATTTTTCATTGTTTGGGTTTTATTTTACTAAGTCAAAAGCATTACATCATAAATGTAATCACACGATTTAAAATTATACAATGAATATGTGTGAAATGTAAATATGCTAGAACTGGAATTACAAATAATTAAGCAATATTACAATAAGCATTAGGTCTAATAAGGTATATCAATATATTGTGTCAGTTAGATAAAATGCTAAACGACTATAAATCTATGACAAATATGATCACTATGCAAGAATTATTTTAATTCTTTAAAAATATAACAATAAAATGTAAGAAAATAGAGTGTACCTTCTTCACTAGGAACACCTTCGCTATGACCATAACCTCGATATTCAAGCAGTAAAATATTGCAACCACAAAATTGATACAACCCTTGAGCATTAGGCAACCTAGAAAGGATTTTAACAAAAAAGATTACATATATAATTTGGCTGTAAAATTTGTATAATTTAATTTTTCTGAAATTTTTTATGACAGGAGAAATAAAGATTAAACAGTTTAATTTTTTATCTAAAGTCTTGCCCTTTTCTAAGCTGAACACGACTGGCAGAAATACATTTTACTAATTTTGGAAAATTTAATTGTTACAGCTATGTTTTTTTTTTAATTTACAATCACAAATTTTTTAAAAAATGATAAAACTTACACAAAATATGGGTATTTATTTTTCCTTTTAAATTATGTTTGCTAACTAATAATAACCAATTTGCGATTGCAGCTTTTTTTCAAAATAATATATCTAATATTATTATCAACAACTAACTAAAAGGCTACAGTTAAAGATGAAACTTTTTCTCAGCTGTATTGAAAGAAAGTAGCAACTTCCAAAATCAACATTTGACTATATAATAATTCAGTTTTCTTTCAACATAATTTCTGGTTATCAAAAGAAATCAAAATTGAATATATGCTTTTCATCATTATAGGTTGTGTATGAAGGTCTACCAAACTAAGAGATTTTCAAATCAATTTTATAAAAATAATTTACAGTTTGTAAATCTAAAAATTGCTTCAGATCACTTGTGCATACAATGTGTACAATGGCACAAATGTTACATAAATGACACTTGTGTAAGCAAGCTATCATCAAAAGCTTCAAGTTGAGAAATCAGTAATTGCTACTATATTCTCCCATGAAATACTTTTTATATAAGTTTATCTGGCAACTTTTGCGTTATATTTATCATTGAGGCTATGAAATTGTTTTTTTTTCCTTTCCCATCTGTTAACACATCTTGCATCTCTGTCCAAAGAAGCACCAAGTTTTGGTAAGTCATATTTTATATTCCAGAAATAACAAGAACGTTTCTGTTTAACAATTTCAGGTGAGCATCATCACAGAAATAGAAGCATCAATAAAACAATTTACATAAAAAATTGCATAAGACATGAAATTTATAAAAATCTTTTTGGTATCTACCTATGACCTATGTTACCCGCATTTCCATGAAAATATAAGACTGTTGGTACATGTCCAATGATAGATGGGTCCTGCTTGATGAAAAAGGCATGAATCTTGACATCATCGCCTGTTTTTAAAAAGACGCTCTCGGCAGGTAAACCGAAAAGGGATGGTAAAGGAACATAGAGTCGAGACTGTGGTGGTTGATCGGGATGATACAGAAAATAATCTCCAACTTGGAAAAGAAAACCTGCAATTATAAGAATAAATTATTTAGTTCTGTTTAATATAAAAACTTTTGTTTACATAAAAGAAACAGAACTTCATGTTAGGCTAAAATCATTTACATAATGCAGCAAATACAGTAATCATTGAAGTAATGAACAGTTTCAATCAATGTCACAACCTCCTTGTGCACCTGAATTCTAAAGGTAAGAGGGGGGGGGCAATCATATTTACCATTTAAAACCAACTTTTTTAGGTGGGAGAAAGGGTCATTTTATTGTTTTTGGAGCTGGGGTTTAAACGGAATGCTTGAATTTAGAAACAGCTTCTTAACCTCTGTACATGAAAGGTAAGTAACATTACAATTTCAAACACCTAATTATTTGGATAGTGCCAGGTTAAAATTTCCTATTTCATACATAATAATTTTTTAATCTCGATTTTGCAGCATTTTAGTTAATGGAGGGGAAAATATATGAAGAGAGAACTACTCGAACCTTTCCGGCACGGGTCATTAAAATTTTTGAAATATAATGAAAAAACGCAATGAATGTGATAAATCGGTTGTTTAGACATAGATTTTACAGTCAAAAAAATTTTTAATTTGCCTCCTTCCGCAGGGGGTGGTGTCCTCGTTTGAGGACACCGCCCATCTAGAGCATTCACTGCATAAGAAAATCTTCAGAAATAATTGTGTAAATTCATTATGACAATAGCAGTAATTGTAAATATTTTAGGTTTACAAACATTTTTATTCATATTCTAAGTAATTTAAATTATTTAAAATATTAAAATACGAAATCTTATATATCTACTACAAAAATTCTAAATTAAATCCAATATATAAAAATAATGAAAAATAATAGCCATTCCAATTTCATACAAATAATAACTAAAAATGAAACATGAGTGTTCTTCCTCCTGAATCTGAAGATAAATAAACAAAACCCCCCTCGAAAACAGAATCAGCATGCTTCTCTGCAAACTATCAATCTATACCTTTCATACATGGAAGTGAGGCGGATGTAACAGATGTCGTACACGGACAGTGTCCCCAAATGAGGACACCTTCGGATCAGCCATTTTGATACATTCATAAATTAATTTGAAGCTTGTACAAAATGATGAATTAAAACCTCGAGGATATTATAGGAAAATGGGTAATTGATTTTGCTAAAATTGCAATTTATAAGAACTTAAAAAAAATTCCCCAAATTTAGGCTGGAAATTTGGGTATTTTCAACATAAAATTAATGCCATAAAGGAATCTACAATTGTTTGTGCCTTTATCTATTTTTCTAAAGAGGAACCAATTGTTACTTCGCCAGCAATTTTTCGCCTTTGAAAGCTAAAAGGTTTTCTTGTAGAAAATTTTAAAATTGGTGTCCTCTATTGCGACCACCGCGCTGGAAAGGGTTAAAATATAAATCAATTAAGGATGCTTCCGTAATAACCACACCATGCATTTTGACACCAAATTGGCGACTTTGGCTTATTTCTTTCCACAAGCCTTTGTTGTGATGCAAGGTTGCATACAGAATCTTATTCAATGTGGTAGCAAAGTTACTAGATTTCTGTTCTTGCTGTTGTGAAGCAATAGGATATTTTATTAAGTTAAAAATTCTTCTTATGCACATTTGAGATCCTGCTGGCATCGCATGCAATAATTTATCCTACTTCAATTGTATAGTTTAAAAACAATGAAACAAACATGTTCAGTTTCTCCTGTTTACCACTATATTTGACATTGAGTTGATGAAATAATAATTAGTAAACATTTGCATCATTTGATATATACATTTTATTTATTTTCAATACACATAAATTTTCCAAAGAAAAGTAAATAAATCGACAATTAATTTTGAATTTTTCCTCAATTTAAAACAACTTTATAAAGTCGATATCTGTTATTCATAAATTTCAAAAGAAACAATTCATTACATTAAAATATAGATTCTTTTGATATGATTTATTTGCTAAGCAAAAACAAAAGCTAAATAATAGTTAAATTATTTTTCCAAACAACACAGACTATTTTATGGAATTTACAACTAAATCTGAAATGAAAAAATAAGATTAAGATACAATATTCCTTGATTTATAAAATTTCACCAACATTTGTTATTTCATTTTAAATTATCCACTACGTAATGAGGTATATTTTTTAGTTTTGTTTACAAGTATCAAAGGTAAATGCTCCAGTAGTGGTCCACTTAATTTTCTTCAATTATCATCTAAACTTTAGAAGTTTCGCTAATCTATATTTTTTTTATGGTTGTTCAAACTCTTTTCTAAAATAATAACACCTGAAATATCAAAATAATTGTCATATAATTTTTCAAAATTAAAATTAGATCACTCCTATGTGACCAGAAGGGGCATAGGAAACTTTTATAATTAAAAGTAGTGGGCATACCAAAAATGGGCCACCCAGATTTGTCAAATGTGTTAAAGAAAAAAAGAATAAAATCATTATCTAGTTAATAATATAATGCATAACATTATACACTATAAAAAATACAATAAAAAATGGCTTGGTATAGATGAAATCTTTTATTTATAAGATTCTAGTGCATGTAAGATTTACATTTTTCTCAACAGCCAAGTTTTTATATTAAAGGTATATGTTAATTGTCGATCTTTCATTTTAAGTTCTGGTTGAGATTATGGATATTAAATCTTGATATTTTATGTTGAATACATCTTTTCAACAATTACAAAAATCCTTTTGTTCTTGTAGATTTATAGTATTTTTAGCAACTGAGAGATGCTATGTCCTTTTCTACCTCATTAATAGCAGCTATTAAGTTATCTTCTGAATAATGTTTTTCTCTCCTTTCAATTGTTCCAAAATGAAAATTCAATGGTCAATACTATAAAATATTTATTAAGTAATTGGTCAGAATGTTTTGTAGTGGGCCATTAGTATATCAGAAGTGGGCCATGTGGCCCACTACTGGTTCTGATAAAAATAAAACAAATCTAATTATATAAAAAGATTTTACAAGATATAACCTTTTTTTAAACATCACAAAATAGTCTATTTGAGAGAAAGCATGTGCTCCAGTACTGAGCCTCCTAGGCCCACTACTGGAGCATTTAGTAAAACATTGATCCAAAAGTAGGCCACCCTTCACTATCCATAAATTATTAATATTATTTAATTTAATGATAGTTTATAATACGTTCAGTACATAATCAAATAATATCAATAACAATTCATTTTAAAAACAAATAGAATGTATGCTAAAAAATAGTTGAATGAAGAGTTGCCTCTTAAGGAAATCACTAATAGGCTTAAAATGCTTCTCTCAGAGACCAATTTCAGCAACACACTTTCTAGCTAATAACTAAACAGGAAATGAAGGCTGTGCCTTTGGTATTTAGTTGATAAGGGTTTCAGCCTATCAGAGGCAGATTTCTTATCTCATTGGAATGTTGAAATTTCTTGTTTTTCAACTTAAAAATTCAAGTGGCCCGCTACTGGAGCACTTACCTAACTAAAATATTGAATTATTTTGATATTAAGTTTATTTATACTTGATATAAATTTAGAATAAAATTTCAAAATTTAGAAAAGTTTAAATCTGAATGGAATTTTATAAAAACTAAAATTCATTACTTTTCTGTCAGTTTGTCAGCAGATGTTGCCAAGCATAAGCCATTCTGATACAAAAGATCAGTTTCTTGTGAGCAATTTATCATCCAATGTACACCATATGTCTGAAGAGATCAACATCCCGTTTTGAAGCAACATGAGGGCTATTTTAGGATGGACCTTGTAATTTTGAACTGCATTCTAATGATGAAGATGACACCTGAACTTAGAATCCCCCTCTCCAAACAGAACAGAAATCTTATGCTGAGAACCCAGTGATTCTTTGAACAACCTATCTAAGTGTGATTGCTTTTTATGGCACATTTGACTGCATACTTGCTGCTGTCAAGATATTGGAAAAGTGTCATAAGCTATTAACAGAATCGATGTTTTTCTGTGCTTACATAAGCAAAATTATTTTACCCAATTTTTCATACATTTTCAAGATAATTAATGTTTTCCACATCTCTTAAGAATAAATCAGCACTTTTAATAAATTCAAATTTGAGTGATAGTCCTAATAAGCATTAGAAGATCTTGCCTTCTGTAAGAGTTTTAAAAAATGCACAAAATTGGACCAAGAACACCAACAGTTGAACCCTATTTTAAAACAAGATCTACATAAGAATTTGTATTGTTCAACATAGAAACAAACTGCAAAACTTTGCCAGGTTATTATTATGTTTACTTTGGAATGATTCCTACTTAAAGTTATTATTGATTTCTATTATATTCTGATCAGTAGGAAAATACATTACTTTACACAATCCTCCATAAAACAAAAGAGCAATACATTCCAAAAGTAGTAGGTATATGTTAATCTTTTTAATAAATTTGTATGAGTTTAAAAAGCTTATTACATTGGCACTCTTTTACTTAGGGTTACCATATGCCCAATCAAGTCATGTTTGTGCTAGTGTCTGGATTATCAAAATGCCCAAATTTATGCCAATGAATGCAGCAAAAGAGAAATTAAATTTATGAAAATTCATTGCGTAAAATCGTAGAATTTTCCATGTTACTCCAGCTCTTTTAGCCAGTTACAGCTGAATGAATTTCTTCGATGATAGGATCAATTTGGACAGCTAAGAGAAGGAGGATGTCCGTGCCAGTTATAAAAGAACTACACAACTTGGCCAATGAGCAATGTGTTGTAAAATAACTGCTGAATGTCAATGAAAATTCTATTTTATCCTGTCTCCAGGATTCTATTAAAAATGAAAAATTACAGGACTTTTATAAATTAAATTATCTTGTCTGAAAAGTAATCTAATGGGAAAAAACTGAATAACAAGGCCCTGGATGAACTTCCTTATCTAGGGCCCAGCTGAAACTAAAAATTAAAAGTTTTGGCAACTTTGTTTAGTCTATTTTTTATTAATGTATTTTGGATTTACCAAACATAATAAGAATTGCATCTTTACATTCTGAAGTCTAAATTCTTTTTTTTTTTTTTCACTTCCTCAAATTCTGTGCTACCCAGATAGCAATTTTAGTTTGCAGCAAGCTTGCCACAAATTTGTCATGACAAGAGTGCAAGCTTGCAGCAAGTTAACGAAAGCTTCGAAGTCACCATGAAACGAACTTGCGGCAAGTTTGCCACAAGCTTGTCGTGCAAACTCATTGCAAATTATAGCAAAAACAGAGTACTAACACAACCCGGGATAGAACTCGCGACCTACCGATTAGTAGACAGAGGCCGATACCACTAGACCAGTTCGGCTACGACAGGAGAAGATAGATTTCGCTAATACATTGGTCGCTTCGATTCGTATACGATTTATTTTAAACTTTTTTCTCGATTTCATTAAATTTTGAGTTGAGAATATGATTTGAAGTCAAAGAGAGAACGATTTTCGCTAATAACAACGTTTTGCTAGTAGAATAAATTATGAAATTAGAGTTCAAAAGTAATTACGTTAAAATGGGACAAAATGTATAAGTTTATTTTTCAACAAACATTGACTGTTCTTTCGGTTTAATTTTGTTTATAAACGCTAAAATTTCAACATTAAGAAAAAGGTGATATAGTTTTCTTTAAAGTGCGAGTGATATATTTAGTAAAATGATGGAAAATATTTCAAAAAATTTTTTATAAAAAAGTTAAGTTTTTTTTACAAATTATCATTGATTTATTGAATTAATAAAAAGAAGGACGGTCTAGGAGATGCTATTAAAAATCGGATGTTTTTTTTTTAAAACAGAGACAAAGATAATTATCTCTTTGTGCTGTCTTTGCAGGAAGCTTGTTTTGCATACTTGCTGCAAGTTTGATTTGCAAGCAAGGGTGGCGCTAGTTGTCACAGCGAACTTGCTACAAGTTCGTTTCAAGTTTGACGCGTCAAATTTTGCCATGACAAGTCAAAATCAAACTTGCTGCAAACTTACGTGCTATCTGGGTAGTGTTATGAAAGAGAGTTCTTGGTAGGCAGCTATTAGAATTTGATACGATATTTAAATCCCCTCCCCAGCTTATCCGTATTTCAACCAAATAAATTGTGATAATCCTACCTTTACTATAGGGTCATTCCATGCGAAATGAGCAAATCAGCTGTGGCCAACATGTCACAGATTTCAATGAAAATTATTATTTAAGTTAATCATGTATACCTATGAATAAATGCAAAATATGAAATTTCAGAAACTGTTTGTTGCTTTGACATTAAAAGTTGATGCTGACACTAAGTGCAAATTTTCAGAGTCCAAGGTAGCCAGTTTGTAACTCAATAATTCCATAAGTTATTAACATAAATTTTAAAAAAAGGTCTTGTTATATTCTCTGGAAAAATATCTATCAGAAAAAGTCATAATGAAATTTAATTAGTGCTTTCATTAAATCTGAGATATTGACAAAAATTGAAAAATTGACAATTTACTTCAGATTTCAAATTATTCTGCTAGCTCTAGGAATGAAAAGGCAATAAAAAATTTATATATATAATGAAAAACTATTTATAACTAACTTCCTGGTGCAATTTAGTAACTGTATTTGAATTCCTTGATAAAGAAAACCTATTTTTAGAAAATAATAATCTTGAAAATTTTCATTTTTTCTACTTTTTGAGATCCTTGTTTGGGCATAAAGGAATGCTCCTAATTTATTCAAATTGTTTTATATTATAGAATAAAGTGTCTCTAATATATTTTAAAATTTTCATTATTGCCTTCAGCTTATTTTTGCCACTAGAATAATTTTAATTAAAGTAGAATATAACCAATTATGGCTGTTTATTGCAAGTGCACCTAGATGGCAGCACAGTTTTTCTTGTTTTATCTTGTCCAAACCTGTGTCCATGAAGTCTCTTTGTTTGCTTAAGTGTTTCCTTAATAATTGCCATATTTATACTATTTATGAAAGTTAATTATGTTCAATTGTGGTAGTGAAAAGGAAACGTCTCCTGCCATCTGTGATGTAGGAAAAAATTTGCTAGAAAGCTGTCATAAAACCTATTATGTAAAAACAGTAGGCAAAGAACTTGGTGAGTTTACAGTTGAAGACAGAGAACTATTGCATTTGAGATTGGGCAATAAATTTGAAAAAATTTGTTTTCACCATGAATAAGTGTATTTGCAGAAATACACCCATTTATTTGGACAAACTTGCTGTGATCCTTTTAAAAGACATAAAAAGATAGTAAAAAAGTCTCTTAGGATAATAACACTAGATACTGCAAAAAAATCACTTGGATTGTTACTGCCAAGCAAAAAAATTTGTCCCACATGTGAAACTCTTGTAAAAAACTCACATCAAAATCGAAAATGACATTGATTCTGATTATGAAATAGGAACTCCAGAGGAATATTTAGAGAAACTTAATAACAGCTTGCAAGAAATGGGAAATTCTCCAATTAAAAAGTTCAGCAAACTTAGTAATGTTCAAAGAAAACAATATGGAAAAAGAAAGTTTGAGAAAATTGTTTCAGCTACAAAAGAAAATTTGGCCACTGCTTTACAAGTAGAACCTATTGAAATTGAAAACAATCACCAGTCTGTAGACTTACAGAATGAGGACTTATATAGTTTAGTAGAAGAACTTAAGATTAAGTTTGCAGAAACAACATCCCATGCAGACAAAGTCCAGATTTTAACCCTGGTTCCAAAAAGCTGGAGTCTTGAAAAAACAAAGAGAGAATTTTCCACTACAATGCATTTAGTGAGGAAAGCAAGAAATATTAAAAAGTCATTTGGTGTTCTTGGGAAACCTGCAGCAAGGCAAGGCACAAAAATCAGTCAGGGAGATATTTCTGTTATTCAGACTTTTTATGAATCAGATGACATCAATTGTTTATGTCCTGGGAAGAAAGATTTTGTTAATGTAAGGACAGATTAAGGTAAAGTGCAAAAACAAAAAAGATTGATTCTCTGCAACTTAAAAGAAGCATACCACCAGTTTAAAGAACAACATACAAATATAAAAATTGTATTTAGTAAATTCGCTGAGCTGAGACCAAAACACTGCATATTAGCTGGAAGTAATGGTACACATTCTGTATGTGTGTGTACCATCCATCAAAATATCAAATTGATGTTGCATTCTATTAAACCTCACCATTCATTGCTAAAAATAATGGAGCTATATGTCTGCAGTATAGAAAATCAAAAATGCATGTTTGGAGAATGTTCTCAGTGTCCAAAGGAAAACTTTCGCAATGAAATAGAAAAGTTGGAGGCTTTTCAAAATGCAGATGAAATTATTTACAAACGTTGGATTTCAACAGACATATCTACTTTAATTACACAAGTTGAGTCCACAGAAGAATTTCTTGATTCATTTGTTGGGTGTATGCCAAATTTAACAAAACATCATTTTATTGCTAAATCTCAATCAAAATATCTAAAGGATATGAAACTTAACATCCCTCAGGAAGAATGCATAGTTCTCCTTGATTTTTCTGAAAATACTCATTTATTGTTCAGGATGCTATTCAAGGTTTCCATTGGGAAAATAGCCAAGCAACAATTCATCCACTCGTAGTTTATGGAAAAAACAGTGAAAATCAGCTCTTGACAGTCTATGTGCATCATAAGTGATCACACCATACATGATACAGAAACAGTATTTTCATTTCAAACTGCTGTAATCCCTTCCATAAAAGAAAAATTTTCTTTGGTAAAGAAACTTATCTATTTTAGTGATGGCTCTTCAGCCCAGTATAAAAATCGTAAGAACTTTGCCAACATTTGCCACCATGAATCTGATTTTGAATTGAAATCAGAGTGGCACTTTTTTGCTACAAGCCATAGCAAAAGTTCATGTGATGGTATTGGTGGGACTGTCAAGCGATTAGCAGCAAGAACAAGTTTGCATAGACCTTACAATAATCAGATTTTAACTGCAAAAGATCTTTTCTCCTTCTGCACTGCTACAATAACAAATATTAAGTTCTTTTTTGTTCCTTCAGTAAATGTTATTGAAGTTGAAAGCAAGCTTCAACAACGATTTAATGAAGTGCCAACAGCTATTTTGGGGACACGTAACTATCATTGTTACATCCCCATTTCCAACTGCACATCTAAAATCCTTGTTTCATATTTATCACAATCATCAGTGAAAGAAACAAAGGTTTTAAAAAAAGAAAATTTGGTAGTGAGCCCAAATCAAATTTCAATATCTTCATTTGTTTGTTGTGTGTATGATAACTATTGGTGGCTAGGTAATGTGACTGACATTTCACCAGATAAGAATGATTTTCTTATAAAGTTCATGAGTCCACATGGACCTTCACTGCAGTTTACATGGCCTATTAAAGATGACATTTGTTGGGTACCACTTAAAAATATATTAATTAAAATACCTGTTCCATCAACATCTTCAACTGGAAGGTCCTACAGAATTGAGCAACAAACCTTAAATCAGATAGAAAAAAATTTGGAGAGATAATGAAAAAAAAAAAAAAAAAAATGATAGATGTATTTTAAGTTTAATTTTGTTGACCTTTTATTAATAAAAGTAAATATGTATAATTGTATAATCTGTGTAATTGTTTTATTCTACCTATATAGTTTATTTTTTCATTGAAATGAATGATTTCACATAAAACACGAAGAAAATGCTGTTATTTTGAACTTAATTTTAACCTTTAGAAATCAAAAGGCAATTTTGATTTTTTTCAAGCAAATAATAGACATACTGGCCTATATTCTTGTAAAATATGATAGTTGTCTGAGGTTTCCTTCATTTAATTTTTTGCACCTACATGAAGAGGAAAATTATTATTTCACACGATGTCTTAAAGTTTAAAAATTATTTTGAAGACAAAGGAATTAAAAGGCAACTTCAAAAGTAAGGTAATCTTTTTATGACATTTAGCACTTTATTGGATATTAATTTCAACAATGCCATTAAATTCCTTAAAGCTTGAGAAAAAATTTAAAATGTTTTAATTTTGTCAAAATTGAAATATTTTCAGTTTTTACAATTCAGTTCAAGATTAACTATTTTATTTTAAAAAGTAACTTTGAAATAGATAAATAGTGCATGTTCCAAAGATTACAACAATATGAATTTTTTTTGTTTATATTAAGTAGTTAATGAAATACAGGGCTTTAAAAATGCTACATTAAGCAATTGTGCAAATGCTGTTGAAAGTGTTAACTCTTCAATTGTTTGAAACTACTAAAATTAATAATATTAAGCCAAAATATCTTGGGTATTTTTATATATGCATAAAGTGAACCTATATACCAAATTTCATAAAAATCTGTTGCTATGTGGCCACAATTTTTTTTTCATTTTTGCTCATTTCACATGGAATGACCCTATAATGTCAAAATAATTTATAATGATATATTATTTGACAAAGAATATTTAACAGAAAGCTTTTCACATAAATATTAATTTCGTTTAACACCAATTTACTTACCTGACAATGCAAAAAGAAATAAAACGAAAGCAATAATTCCTCCATAACACCAATAAATAACAAAAATCACAAATACAGCAGCACTGCAAGTCATCCAACATTTCTTTAAAAAATATAATGCAAGACTACTAAACATTTTCAGTTCCCTAAATCTTGATAACTTGGATTCTTTCACACATTCTTTTCTCATATTTATAGAAACATCAGCAGCTTGCAGATGGAAAGAATCTTCTTTCTCATTTTTAAGAGGAAAATACTCCTTTTTGTGACCTCCATTGCCATGAGGAGGTTTTATTTTCGCCATTCTACTCTTTTCTTTATTCACTCCATAAAAATTTTGAGAATATTGTGACAATTATACAAAGAATCAAGTGCAAATTTAGAAGATTCCACAAAATGTAAACAAAGGCTGAAAATCACTTTCATACGGATACTGAATCATAGTTACCATTATTTCAGTTCAGTTCATTTTTGAAGTTCCTGTTGTTGTCAGTTGTGCAAACACGATATATGTCGGCTCATAAATTTAAGAATCTATCCTATTATAAATAAGAATTTATAGAAAATTTGAGACCGCAGTATCTTGTTCCCAATCTCAGCTTCGTTATCAAAGTTGAACTCTTCATATTGTGTTTCGATCTTTCTATACTTTTGGAAGCTCTGATTATATGCTGCGTCAGCAGTTACGGCATTAGAAACTGCAGTCTATTTGGCATGAAGTTGCTCATTTTTGTTTTTCATCTGTATTCTGTGTAGGCAATAATGTACGCTACAGAGATGGTATCATCTTTCTTTATAATCTTTTCGAATCTCGTCATAGCAGAAAAACGAATTCGACTCTAGCTTTCACTTTAGAACTATTTTGGCAGGACCGTCGACAGCCGAACCGGGTCCCAGGACAAAGTACTGATACGTGGGCCCCTCACACACTCAACACTTCCCCAACAACTCTCTCCCACCTCCTTATCCAGGGCCACTGGGTGGATTTTTCCACCCCACCCCCCTTCTCTCCCTCTCTCAGCATGCCTGATTTTGGTTGAGCTTATTCGGCATTATCGGGTCTATTCTCGTACCCCGGTTGGGCTGGGAGCGTTTAGCCTTTCGACCGCGGGACGTTAATGGCTTTTTCTCGACCGAAAGAAGTGGTCCGATTCTCGTACCTCGGTCGTTTCGAACATCGCGCTTTATGCTAGGAAGTGACGTATTTCTGCTGCGCGCGCAGCAAATCAAGCAATCGTCATGGTTTCAGATTCAGTTCGAGTTTTGAATCGCCAAAGGAACTATGGAGAAGCGTACATTTGCTTCCCAATTCGAAATTATGTTGGATTATTTTGAAAAATATCCACAAATTTTAAATGGGAAAGTTGATCGCATCTTTTCAAAAGACACTAAGGGTAAGAGGTGGGAAGATTTAACTTCTGCTCTTATAAGATGCATTATAATGCATCTTTCTTGCTTTCATAAGTCCATTGTTAATGGGGGGGGGATTAAATCATTTATCTTTTACAAAATATACATTTATAATAATATTATACATTTATTGAACATAAATTGCGGTCTTTTTTTTCAAATATATTGATGTAATTTACCAGTTTTCTAGAGAGAGGAAAAGTAATAAACTTTTTTCCATGCCAATTATTTTAACACGAATAAATTTTATAAATTAATATTACAAACCATTTGTTTATTTTTCCGATTACATAAGAAAATAAAACGCGAAAAAAAGTTATTAAATTCAGCAAGTTGTCATAACATCAAAAAAATTACATCTTTATCAAGGAACAAGAAAAATTCTTTTATTGTCAGATTTTGCAATTACTTTGTAAATATTTGATAAATTTCTTTGAATTAAAACCCAAATAAAAAAATTGTAATGATATATACGGAATGAGGAAAGTCATTTCACACTCAATGTTTAAAAAATGTTAAAATGTTACCCTAATTTAATTTAATTTAATAAGAAAATATTAAGTAATTAAATCTTTAAATGTAATTGATCTTAGCTAATTATCAAATATCATTATTGACTATCTTGATGGAGTAGTAAAAGATTTAACTACTTTTAAAGATTTAATTACTTTAGATTGTCGTATTAAATTATTAGATTAAATTATTTAAATTCGATAAAAGATTTAACTACTTTCTAAAAAATCTAAAGTAACTGATAAATTTTTCTTCAGATTGGTCAAATGGATTACATTTATCCCGA
>BGPR01009506.1:0-22348 GCA_013235015.1 Araneus ventricosus
AACCTAAATCATGTTCAATACATCAAACAGAATACATTAACTTTATAATGTGTACCATATACATAAAACCTGATTTTTTTTCACATTATGTATAAGTTTATAATAAAGGTAGTAGCAAATTTACCTCATGTTCTTTCCGAACACATAGTTTTTCTTTCGCATATAAAACCATTTTGGGAGAAAAATTGAACAAGTGTTTTTTTTTTCTTCGTCGAAAATAAGCTCTTCTAATTTGTTAATGTTTTTAAACTACAAAATATTCGTCAGATCATTGTCAGTGCGGTTTTTCTTGAATAACATTCTACTTCAATGTTGTTCAGCACTTCCTTTTAAGGTTGCCGCGCATAGTTTAAGAGGTTTCGACTGGACTCATAGCTATATTTGCCATTGTGATAACTAATTTATCTACAGTTATTTAAAATTTAATGAATAAAATTTTACACTGAGGACGAAAACCATTACAATTCCGAAGCCAATGTTAGTAAGTGCGTAATCTTCGGAAATTATCGTCAAAATCTTCCAAAAATAACTAATATATGGAAGATAAATTAAGTAATGATTTATTAGCTGTAGAAGAGGACTAAACACACCCTGAGGTTCTTATTTTTTTATTGTCTTCTATTCGGCACATGGTGTCAAATGAGGTTCTGCCTGACTGGCGCTGCTACCTAACCATGCCTCTTCCGTAATTCCAGGGTCATCGTTTACGTCATCGTGACGTTATTTAAAACTGACGGCCCTGAGTTAGGATAACTTGTACCCTGTGGTCTGAGATGTTATCTAACCTAGATAGATGAAAAAATCTTGCAGTTCAGTCACCAACGAGAAATTCGGGACAAAGCTGGATAAAAGAGATTGAGATAAAACATGTCAACAAATAGTTTCACCAAAGACATTTACATAATGAAGTTTGAAAGTATCTTCTGAATAAACACACAAAATTAGAGATAAAAAATTATTGTTGTTAAAAGCTCTGTTTATATTATTTGTTGACAAATGCTGTTTTCTTTCAGTTTAAAGAAAGCATTTTCTTTCTTCTTTCTATTTGGGCACTTGCGCAATTTAGAAATAAAGAAATATGGGGTTGATTGGTTTTATGTGGGCAATGTTTTTTGTTGCATTTCCATGTCCGAAACTGTATCAACAAAGCAACGGTTTCGTTCACGTCGTTGTTTGTTGCATTGATGAAGTTAAATACAGTAGACTCACGATTAACCGGGATGGTGGGGAAATGCTTCATCCCGGATAAGCGAATATCCCGGATAATCCAATTTCTTCAAATTTTGATGAAAAAGTTTGGAAGAGTGATGTAAAATGTAAAATTTTTATACAATAGGACATTAATAGTTTAATTCATACAAAAGAAAAAGAATTACAAAGAAATATTTTAATGTTATTTAGATTTACAATTCGTACAATTAAAAAGAAAAACAGAGATGTAGTTTACCTCACTGTTTTGTGACGTTTTTGTTTTTCTTTTACTCTTAGACGAATTATACTACGCAGATTTCTCAATATCATTTTTTCTGCAGGTGTGGTTTCATCTTCTTGCTCCAAGTAATTAAGTAACGCCTCAGTGTGTACTAATGCGTCAACGAGAATTAATTTTTGATGAGTAACAAGATTTTCCTCATCACTTTCAGCACATTCTTCGAAATTCCTTGTTTCTTCCAAACTACAAGTTACACGGGACACAATATCATCCTCACTTAACACTTCGCAACATTCCAATGTCGAATCTTGGTTAATCCATATCCCACTGCTTCTTCATCCACATTTTCAGAACAGTCTAATTTTCTCAAATCTTCTAAGATTTTTCTCTGCAAATTTTTTGGGGTCGTCCCGGATAATCCGATCCCGGTTAATCGAGAGTCTACTGTAGATGCAGTTCAGCTAGGCGAAAAGATTCAGTTATTGTAGAAAGTTGGAAGTCTTTCGATTTGTGTATAAAATATCCAAAAAAAAAGGAATCATGTCGGTACGAAACACGATATAATAAAAATATTATTTGCACATTTTGCATTGCATACATTTTTGCGGAATTACAGTTACAGCTTGTGGGAGTGCGAATAGGATGCAATTCGTTGGCGGGTACAAAATAGTGGAATGAATACAGGAGCGAAAACAGTAGCGGTTACGCGTTAATTAAAGCATTCAGAGAAGCCTCCCTTCCTCAAACAATCGATTAATAATAAAAATAGAGAGAATAAATAGTATTCGGAACACACGTGATTAAATTAGTTTAGTCCTGTAAGTAATTAAAGTTCTATTCTGAAACTTCACGTGGGTTATTTTGGATGGACCTCGTATTTTTGAACCGTGGTCAGATGATGAGGGCTTCTGTGCTGGAACTCACTCGCTGTGGCGTAGAGAGGGTAAGTGGCAGAAGAGATGACAATATGATCTTTTCGACCCCCACCCCCGTTGTCATCAGTGACTTTGTGTAAATGGCTCCCGGGTCATAATATATTTTCCCACCCACATGAAATTTGACTTTAAAAAGTGATATAATGGTATTTATGTTTTGTCACCATGGTGGCGACCGGAAAATAATATGATTTTTTTATCCTATTTGTCATCAGCGGCTTAAGAAGCTTAAATGGCACCAGGAGTATGGTATTATTTTTTCACTCTTTCATCATATTCTGCTTTCAAAATGGCACAAAATCAGCAATTTGATTAATAAAAGCAGTAATTAATGTGACAGCAGTGACATAATGGTATTTATGTTTTGTCACCATGGTGGCGACCGGAAAATAATATGATTTTTTTATCCTATTTGTCATCAGCGGCTTAAGAAGCGTAAATGGCACCAGGGGAATGGTATTATTTTTCACTTTTTCATCATATTCTGCTTTAAAATGGCATAAAAGCAGTAATTTGATTAATAAGAGCAGTAATTTGATTAATAAAAGCAGTAATTTGATTAATAAGAGCAGTAATTTGATTAATAAAAGCAGTAATAAGAGCAATCAGCTGTTTGTCCGTTTTTACAAGTTTTAGATTCGACAACATATCATAATTAAGTTAATGGCATGTAACATTTGAGAATGCTAAATAAAAGTTGTGACATTTTGTTTCCTTTCATGTTTATTTCAATTTTTCTTCTTTTGCAACTCTTTGATATTTTTACCTACCTGTCAGAGTTTTTTTCTAATAAGCGCTTCAAAATTAAAAAGAATCTGGTATATGGTTGCTGTTTTGAGTTTATATTTATTTATCAAGTGAAATATTCTGTCTTCACAATGTTTATCATGATAATATACAGAATCATTGTACTTAATACTCAGAAAACAGGTTAAGAATCGTATTTAATAAAACAATATTAAAAGTAACCTAAGCAAAATTACGAAAACTACATTTATTGAGATTTTTTGTTAGATTTTATGAATTTCGTTACACCTCAGGTCAAAAACTATTAAATTTACATATATGCGCATATCTACAGAAAGTTGTATTTGTCGTTTTTGAAATAATAATACATACAAGTGAAGTAATTTAACAAAGATATAAAGATTAAAGTTAAAATAATTAAACTGTGATGAACAGATAAGGCCAAAAATGTGCAACTTCAATATACAAAAGACAGATATTAATACAAAAAAAGAAAAAACATAAGAAACAGAAGAAGAGAACAATAGCGATAACAACACACCTTTTGCGCGCCAACGCAGCATCCTCAATAATTGCATCAACAGTTTTGTCCATAATTAATGACGAAATTACAATAGAATCAAACAACAAAATCATGCTTTAATAGAATTAAAACACATTAAAAGAAAATATTTAGAATGGAAGAAATGGAAGAGATCGAATGGATTTACACGCACGCACGACTACAGCATTGCACCAACACACACACACACACACACACACACACACACACACACACACACACACACACACACACACACACACACAAACGGATCACATTTATAAAAAGAAAGGAAAAGAAATTTGGAGATTCCTTTTGTTTTTCTTTGTTTTCACAAAAGTTTGAGCACTTCAAGGAATAACAGAATCAACGGAAAGATATATAAATGATTATTCTTATAATTATATAAATGTTTTGAAAAACGTTCTTAATAGATATTTTTCGATGGATGATTGCAATTGGAAAAGATAATGTTATAGAAGAACTTAATACAAATAAGTGTTTTCTCTAAAATAACTTTTTCTAGAATGATTTGCAGTAAATAGTACTAAGAGATTCATATCATTTTATATTATATCTAGAAAAACATAAAAAGGAAAAAGACGAGAATATCGAAAGTATCAGATGATATCTATCAAACAATAGAAGAAAACTTTTTGTCATTGGGAAAAAAGAATAAAGAAAAGCTCTTTCGCTTTTAAAACATCGGAGCATGAAAATATTAACATTACGCCAAAAATATTTTTTTTATCAATTTTAGTGATTCAAGTCAATTAAATTCGGTATTATCATTGTTAACTAATCACTGGAAAGAATACTATTTTTCGTGCTCCGATTCTAAACTTCTTTTTTATATAAAATTATAGCTTATTTCATACCAGAATAATTATACTCCTACAATTAGGCATTCACGGATTCGGTTTAGTGATAAACAACCAATAAAGATGTTAGGTTTCAGTTTTTTTTAAACATAATTTGTATCATATGCCAAAAAAACAGTATAAAGTGCTTCCAAAATGTATACTCATATTGAATTCATGACATAAACAATTAGTATCATACATCAAAGTTTCAAAGCCGAAAATTAATAAATGCATTTATTAACCTATTAATTTTTTATGCATGCATTATTATTAATCTTGCTAACTATTGGAAGTTTCAGAATTCTAGCTCATAATTAATATAATAATTTTTATTTCTTATAAATATAATTTCTTATTTTAAAATATTTTCCCTAAATGATTGCCCAATCAATTGTATTAATTACAAGTACTGGGTAACTCATAAATCTCATTTGACAGTAGAATACCATGTAAAGGTATCTAGTGTTGATTACGTAGGGTAATATTTCAGAATGTGGATTAACAGGACCTTTATTCTTTAAGGATACAGTGAACAGTGATGTTCACCTAAACTTACAACAGGAATGCGGAATGCCACTCGCCCAAGAGATCTTGAGAATACAAATCGGTATTTTCGACAGTATCGAGCACCACCGCATTACCATCGTGACGTAAGTGCCTAACTTGATGCAATTATGGTGAACAGGTTGTTTGGATTAAGAGGCAGCTCTGAATTCTCTCCTTATTCTCTTGAGACCCAAAGGTATAATTTTCTACCAATTTTTACAAAAATCGATATTAATACTCTTGATAGGATTATATAACACTATATATAATTAATTTATGAATTATATGTTAATTAATAAAATAATTATTCGATATAATTAACTAATGTAATTTATATGTAATTAATAGATGACAGCATGGGATCATCCAAAGCATTCGATAGAGCTATTTAAGGGCTTGGAATGGAAAGTAACTTTTCTGTAAATAAGAGAAAAATGTCCATTAAAATAGACGCTGGGAAAAAGGATATTCAACAGATCTCGCAAGATTAATCAGTGGCGTAGCAAAGGTAGGTGGCACCCGAGGACAAATATCATTTTTCTGCCCCCACCCCAGTCGTCATCAGTGGGTTAGTAATGGTAAATGGCGTTAGGAGCATGTTATTTCTTGCCCCTCATCACATTTTACTTTAAAAAATGCATTTAATGCGTTAATGTTTTGTGGCGCCCATGTGACTGGCGCCAGGGGCATCTATGACCCACTTGCACATCTCTAGTTACGCCACTGTGATGGATTTCTTTTCTTGTTAATATCAGTGGCGTAGCGACTGGGGGCAAGGGTATTGACGACCCGGGCTCCAGTTTTAGGGGGAGCCATGGAGTCAAACCATTACTGCGTTTATGAGGGAGACATAGAAATACTATCATGCACCGAATCACTGACAATTGGGGTAAAAAAATCACAGATAGTTTTAAAGGATTACATACGGAATGTCGTCGACGGCCCGGCCCTGAACCCCTGACCTTGGCGACAAATCGAAAGTCCCCGAATAGGTGATAATTTTCTCGATATCTCTATTAGAAGAGGAGATATGCAGAATGTACTAGATAATTCCATGTGTCGTCACGACCAGTCGAACAAGGGTATATAAACGGAGGCAACAGAAAGAAGGGAATGACTTTGGAGTGCCGTCTACAGTGCGAGCTGGAAAGCCGGTGAGCCGAGCGCTATTGAAAGTGCTGTTACTGTCATTATTAGTGATTTGCTGACTGTTTGTGTTTCTAAATCCGAAAGTGCTGTTACTATTATTACTAGAGAGTTGTTGTTCCCTTTCGGGTAGGCCGGACCGGTGTGGGTTTTAAATAAAAAAAGGGAGTTGTTGTCCGTTTGCGTTGCTAATCTGTATAAGAGATATTGTTCCTGTAACCCGTTCTTTGTGTTCTCCTGAGCATTTGTGAATAAATCGTCATTCTCTATTATCCTGCCTGTCGAACTAACTTCTGATTACTGAGAAAATTTTAAGTTTAAAACATTAATTGGATTTATGAAACTTTGTTATAAGTTATTAATTGGTTATGTGACATCTGTGCAAAGTGTAGGACGCCCTGCATTATATGCACATGTACATTTCAGAAAATAATTTTTCCTGCACATTTGCAGTTAAAACAGTTTCCTAAAAAGAGAGCAGAATTTTTTATATGTTCAGAAATAGATGTATTTCTCAAATTTTCAAACCATTTTATTGAGAATTTTATATCAGATGAAATTATGTTATAAAAATTGTAATATAGTTTTTTTGTTCAATGTTGCATTTCGAAGAGAGTTCTGTGAAATAGACATTAAAAAAAAGTTGTAGCTATAAATAAACAGGTTTATTTCATAAAGAGTTGTTTTTGTTCGTACAAAATCCAGTCCTACGCTTGATTAAAGTTTGAAAAAACTATTTTCAGAATAAAATAGAAGCACAGAGAACTTTCTACATGCAAAATAAATGAATTTCCTCATGTAGAAAAGTTTTATCAGCACTTGAGCTACTTTTTAATTTTATATTTGTAAATATTTGAAACGGGTATACTGAATCTTTTATTTAACTCTTCCTCTAAATAACAAAACTTTTCCTTGCTTTTTTCCTTGAAGCTTTAAAAAAACTCGAGTTTCCTTTTCTATTCGTTTTAAAAATAACACGCAAAACACTGTATAAAAATAAACTTAATTTGTTTTATAAGGTTTCAGTTAATAGAATAGATGGTATAGTAATAGAATAGAGTAGATATGTTATAGGATGGTATAGTAATAGTGTAGATGGTATAATAACAGAAGGCATGTTTTTTATTTATAATTTTGAAGAAAGACAAAACTATACAAAAAGTAAGTTAGTTACTGATAATTAATAAAATATGCAATTTTAAAAGCCTGATTTAGCAATTAATTCTGTAATTTTTGAAACTTTTTATTTTTATTGTTTTCAACTTTTTAATCTTTAAAATATTTCATAATCCATTATCATAAATATTAGGGTATCTTGTAATAATTTTTTTTCCAAGTTCACTAACAGATCGCGCCTCTCATATAGAAGCAAAATTTAGTAAAAATCAATTTTTAATTAAATTTCAATCACATTTATTAACTTAATTTGATTTACTTAAACTGATATTAAGTTCTGAAAATATTAAAAAAATTGTATTGTCATCGGGAACGCTTAAATTTGTAAAATTTCAGAACTCTAGGACGTCTGGAAGTTAGTTATCGGTTTAAAAAAACGATACAAAAATTCCATTTTTACAAACATGAAAGAGGTCAATTGAAATAAATTTAATAAAAACTGTTTTTAAAAATGCACTTTTATTTGTACACTAAAAAGTAGAAAATTCTTTATTTGAATTATCTCCGGCTTTTTAGCCTTTAATTTATAATCTATTATTTAAAAAATTATGGAATATTAAAATCATTTTTTTCACAAATTCACTACCAGATGGCCATTCGTATGAAACCGAAATGTCATTATATTAAACGATTATCAGATTATGAAATTTTGGAAATTTTTAGATAGTGTATAGCCACCGAAAACACACACGTGAACAAATTTTCATGACTCTAGCACATTTGAAAGTGAGCGAAAAGTCGATTACATCCTTGCGAACGGGTAACAAGTCAAGTTAAATAAAAGAAGATGTAACAGATGCGCCTGCGCAATAAGAGCAGCGCCATCTATAGTGGTGAGGCGCAGACTCTAAAAGACTGAGATCTGTGAATTGGTGAACTAAACAACTGAAAGATGCCCAAATCCGAAAGCCCTTTGTAATAGTTGGAAATTGATGTAAATACATATCCTTTGTGCGTTAATGTTTGCAATAAATCTTAAATGTTTCCCAAAAAAAGCGTTAATTTGGGAAATAGCTTTTGGACTAGCCAGTGCCAATTTGGCTTCCAAATTGGAGCCAGCCATTTAGATGCACTGCTATAAAGATAGGAAAAAGGAAAAGGAAAGATAATAAAATTCGGTACTCACTGCTTTTTCTTTCATGAACGAAGTTTGGGTAGTAACATCTTTAGAGCACCCTGCACTATGTGTCCTTCTCAACAATTTACTAAGTTTACTGGTCTTGATCGGTGTTCCTCCATGGGATCCGGAATTGGCTTTGCCGGTTCCTTTCAGGCTGCTGTCTGAATCCTTCCTGGACTTCCTAGGCTTGCTGAGGGACAGCTCAAGACCGGAGTCCAATGCTTCCAACAGGTCAGTGCTCGACGACAGTGTGACAGTAGCTCCAGAACTTTTCCGATGACCTTTGTTTTCTGGGGTGGAATGAGGGGTGCACGTGGTGGTGGTGATGACGGGGGTCCCTTTCTCATCATCTTCATTAAATTCGAATGTGACGCCACTGCTTCCGAAGGAAGGGGTGTTCCCAGCACTGCTCGAGGCCCAGGAAGGGCTTGTTTCTTCCCCAGCACTTTCATGAGCATCTCCGTTGGTGGTTGGAGCTTGTTGGGAATTTTGGTGGACAGGGGTGGTCTTGCGTTTATTGTAGGTGGCATTGGTGGCGGGTGGTTGGGCCACCAGTCCTAAGGCCACACTTGCTTCGCTCTGGTCGCGCATATACCTCTCCATAGCCGTCAGCGTCCATTTTGCGTTGTTGTTTTCCGTCTCTCCGGTTAAAACGCCCTGGAAAGACAGAAAATTTGAATATTGGATTATTTAAAAATTCTAGTCGATTCAACCAATATTAGAACTTCTCTGTTTTGATATGCATGATCTCTTTTCAGTGGCAACACTGTCTGTTGGAGAAGCTTTAAAATTATAATCAAATTAATTTTCATTCATCCTGATGTAATATCTATTTCGAGAAAGTCATCTTCTGTGCAACATAAAAATAATTAAGATATATTTCAAACACTACTTTTTGGGCTTGATACAAACTGTGGTTCGAGATATTTTGATGTTAATTATATTTCGCAGGTATTTTTAATGTGATAATTGTTTGATTGATCTCTTCGTATATGATATCTGTTAGGGAAAATCAAAATTGGTGTCACAGAATGAAGGGATAAAACATGGTTCAAGTGGTTCTTTAAAAGAGACAAGATATTGCTGAAGATATCCTGTCGTACTCGTAAGTATTCCAAAAACAGTAAAAAAAATTATTGGATTCTATCGATTCATCGCTCTTTTTATTAATTTAAAACTATGTTTGAGAGATAAAGAACAACAAAAATATGTCACATATATAATATTGAAAAATAGAAAAACAATTGAGATAATTTTTCCAACTTATTGAATAGAAGAATAAATTGTTTTTATATACTCTAAGAGACCTGATATATTTTTTACCTCACCTGATATTTTTACCTTGAACCATTACATTTTTTTCTTATTTGCATATAAACTTTCAGTGGTATAGCAACGGAGGACAAGTAGATATAGATGCCTCTGTAACCAGTCTTAGGGGAACTACGAAGGCAAGGGAGCAAAAAGATAAGTTTTTCCTCCGTGGAACATGCCCTTACTAAGTCGCTGTACGTTTTCTAGATTTTGTTAGCTGAAAATACGGTCTACATATTCGTTCGTACTTTCCAGTTTTTAAAAGAAGACATAAATTAACATATAATATGACACAGTAACATATAATATGACACAGTAACATATAATATGGCACAGTAACATATAATATGGCACATATAACATATAATATGGCACATATAACATATAATATGGCACAGTAACATATAATATGGCACATACCATATAATATGGCACATATAACATATAATATGGCACATACCATATAATATGGCACATACCATATAATATGGCACATACCATATATTATGGCACATATAACATATAATATGGCACAGCAAAAATAAAATAGGGATATGAGTGTTAATAAGAGGTTTTTAACAATAAACACCTAGCAAATCAACATTTTTGTGGCAAATTGAATCGAACCTCGTGCTTACTATTTTTAAGTGAAATTTATTGTTTTCATCTTCTGAATGTCAAATAAGCAGTTATTCCGGAAAAACAACGAAGTTGCGCGTAAAAAAATAAATGTTTTTGAGGAAATTATTTTTGGATGTATTTACCTACGTCTCTATGCATTTAATTTACTACTTTCTTTCTCCTCGAAACTGAAGATTGTAAACAGTTAGAAACAAAGTTTTTCTAAAATTAAATTAAAACTGCTCCCTAGAATATTAACAAAATCCTTGTAGTGTGAAAGATATAACTTTTATTACACGTGTTGTTTATCCTAATGCAAGAAAACGAATCAATAAATATATTAACGTAGAATATTTGAGAACTAGTTCGTAGCAATCGAATAAGCATTAAAATTTATATTACTTAAATAAACGAATCTAAGCAGATCATGAGAATAAAAACAATAAATATATAAAAGAATTTCTCAATTGTACACTATTGAAAAAGAAAACAATTTTAAAAAATCCTCGTTTCATATTCTAAGAATTCTTAACATGAATTTATAAAATTAAAGATGCTACAGAAGAACTGTATAAGGCAGCCGGGTGTTTTTATATGCAATGAAATATAATTGAATAAAACAGGATTAAAATACAGTATAACACACTATAATATCACTTCAAATTTATCAAGTATGTCTAAGATATTTGCATGTAAGAGAAATCGAAACGATTTGGTATGATAGTAGATGCTTTACATGTAAAGGGAAAAATACTTTTTTTATACCTCATTTATTTTAATGATATTTAAACATTAAACAACTGCTGTGTGTTATTTCTCACAGTGATACGACAGGCACATTCTTTGAAAAAGAATAGATGGACAATTGTGTATAGAAAGTAAAAGAAAAGGAATGCTTGGCGAAAATCAGATTTTGGTGTTATTTTTGACAGTGGTACTATAGGCACATTCTTTGAAAAAGAACAGATGGACAATTGTGTATAGCAAGTAAAAGCAAAGGAATGCTTGACGAAAATCAGATTTGTTAAAATTTACTAGCTAATGCCCGCGACTTTGTCCGCATAGTAACACATCATTCGTACCTTTTTGCTCGGCATAAAATATTATCAGGTCTTTCTAGTTTTAATCTAAAAAATCCGAGCATTCTCCAAAAAAAGCTACAGACGATAATAATAAAAATATGTTAGAAATTGTGTTTGAAAACACTTTCACAAATTAATTAAAATTAAACAGAATGTTGCACGGAAATGAAATCGGTATAATTGAAAAGCTAATTTTTTGAACTTTAAGATGATGTAAAAATGGATTTTGTGCGATAATATGCTCCGAAGTTTTCCGAAAACGTTAAACGTTTAGAGTAATTTTTAATCAAATAAAATTTCGAAACACCCTTTCTTAGTGAACATCTGCTACCCAATAAGCAATCACCTGCCAAATTCCATTCCCACCCTAGTCCCAGCGGTTTGGGAGATTCGTTGATAAATCAGTGAGTGACTTTCTCTTATATATATATATACAGATTTATACTTACTAATAAACGCTTATTTGTTAATTCTTTAATGTCCGCATCATTATCTAAGCTTTTTCTGTAATTTTTTAAAGACGGAATGAGACGCTCGTTCAAATCATACATCCACACGAATCTGCACTTTTACTTCCACTGGAAATTCCTATTGATAAACTGGTATTTTTTATGATTATTTTTATAAGTTGGGAATATCTGAAAATTATTAAGGATTGGAATAAACTTTACTTTCAAGTCTGAGCTTTATTTAAGGTAATGTGTTTTCATGTTTTAGACTGAATGTTTCTTCCCCCATAAATAATTTTTTTACGGTTTGGCAATGTTCTAAATGGTACTCCTAATAGCATATATGCTCTCATAATAAAAATTATTACTAAAAATGATAATTTTAAACTAAAACCTTTCTGTGTAAACTTTACTGCAAATCATAATTTTTGTTCCTTCCAATTTTAAAGCTGACATAAAATAAAGATTTTTTTTTATCCTCTAACCAAAAATGTTTCGTGCTTGATAAATAAATACTAAATATTTTAATAAAAATTATTAAATACCTTAATACAAATTAATAAATACTTTAATAATAGAAGAACCGATGCAGTATAAAAATATATTTCATAAAATAGTTTTATAATGTAAGAATTGTTGAAATTAAATTTTTGTATGATATGCATATGATATATTTCACATTTGCCATTTAAAATAATTTTGTAAGTGAAAGAATTCTAACGTTACGATTCAGATGTTATTTTTTCTAATTTTTTCTCATTTTAGGAAACAGAATGAAACATTTTTATCACTAAAATTATATTATTATTTTCATTAATATGACGCATATCTCGATCCAAGCGAGACAATTTGCCTTAACAATAAATGAATTTTGTATTGAAATACACGGAGACAATTTTATCATTGCTAAAAATAATTTAAAGACACATTTTAAACGGTTATTATTTGCAATATGCATTCATTTGTTTTATACCGTGTGAGGATTGTTGAATAATTTTTCGGTTAAATGATGCCGAAAAATACTAAAACCAGCTAAATTTCACTGACATAATTTATCTTTATTGTTTTGAAAGCGGCTATTATGCATGCAGATATTTTCAGTAGAGAAATGCACAGAAGATAACTTAAGCTGATAAAAGGATAAAAGATTTGTAAATCAAACAATCTCTAGCAATTTTTGATTTTAGATCGATAAAATTGCGCTTCTATGTACGAAATAATGGTCTTTTTTACTCTTTTTACTAAATTTTTATTTTAAAGATTTTAGCTAATATATCATTAATTATGGTATGAACTTTTTAAAGATTTCGCTAACATTTTAAAATTCACGTGCTTTTGGTCGATTTTCATGACGTAAATTTTAATGAAAAAAGAACTTTATATTTTTCTGCTTTAACTTTAAGTTAATATTGTTTATCCTGATTTATTAATTTTAAATCAAAATATTTTTTTACACATACTTGAAAGAATTAAGTGGAATTTCAACAGCTTGTATTTTTTTTTATTTTTGTACCTTCTCTTCCTTTAATTGTACTTTATAAATCAAATAGTTAAATAAATAAAATTTTTAATGTAATAAAACGTTATTGTTTGTGAATATGAAGATTTCGATAGGACTCGGAAATCCAGGAACGAAAATATCCCTTTTTAAACTTAAAATTAAATTAATACAGATCATTGATGCTTTGCTGGGCACAATTCTTTTATATCTGTAAATAAATCTTTAAAAGAATTTGGGGAATTCAGAAATGTCATAAAAAATAAACGATATTATTCTATTACTTTCGTAATTGATTTGACTGCTTTGTGCAATTTGTCAGTTCCACGCATTGCATTACAAGAATATAACATCTACCTTACTGCAATTGCACTCCGTCAATTTTGAGCATTAAATCCTTAACATCCAATTTATATCTGTAGAACTCAATGATACTAAACAACAAGAAAGTTAAAACAAACCGAAAACAATTATAAATGAACCAATTACCGAATCTCCGATTCCACCGCAGAAGGCGGGAATGATTGGGAAGTTGAATTTTCCGCTCATCATCATCATTATTTGCATGCGATCACCGGTTGATCCGTGGAACATGGGAATTTTCAGCTAAACTCTTCAAATAATAATAAACCGCGTTAAAGCCGAAGCGTCAGATAGAGCAAACGATAAAAAACAAAAATAGAAAAACAAGGTTCTGGAGTTCTATTCAATTGACGTCATAGGCCATACGTGCCTAGGGATTAGATGAAAGTTGATCCAAAGAGGAAAATTCAGGCAGCTATCCGATTCTCTAATGGGAGTGTAAGATTAATCAGACATTGCATATTTGCATACATAAGTGGTTTTCAGGTTAATGGTATGGAATTATCAAAATGGAATTTGTTTTGGAAGAAAATCGTCTGCGTCACTTTCGTTTCGTTGGAAGAATGGAGCTACCGAATTAATAGGATAATGGCGGGAGAATTTCGTGAGAAGTAATTTAATCATAAAAGAAATATCGTGAAATTTACACAATGGTGATGGAATTCTGTTCGAATTATTTGTTCGCGTGTCTTTATTTGTTGATATAATAAGATGATCAATGTTATTGTCTTGTTTTTAAATTGATATTTTCCTTTGTTACGTTCTTGTAGAAATGGCGATTGAATCTGAATATTTTGTTGTTGCAACTAGGGTCAGGAAGATAGGTGACTCTAAATGATGTTTTTTAGACGAACAATGCTATTTATAAACATAATAAGTTGAAAAATAAGATAAATGAAATAAAAAAACCCACGAATGTTTAAAGCAGAAAAACACAATATTTTTTATAAAAAGTTTTGCATTTGATGTATATAATCATAATATTTTGTAAATACTTACAAATATCTGATACGAAGTGAGAATAGATATGATCTGATAAATATGATAATTATTTTGGTTGTAAACTGCTTTATTTTCTCGTAAGTACTGACAGTGTGCTTCAATATGTGATGGCACATACCGAAGCCATCTTTTACGGAGAACAACATAAGTGAAAGTCTTAATTCGAGGAAGGAAGAGATTGCCAGGATTGACGATATATTTGTTTAGAAACTTTTAGAGGCATCTCTGCATAATAATCTATATCAGTAAGTTGGTATACCAAATGGTTTCCGGAAAAAGTAATAAAATATGATTTATGAACCCTTTCCTTATTATTTTCTTATCATAAAAAGTTTCAAACGATATTTTTCATTACACAAGCCGATAAAGTAATTGTTAACATGTTACATTTCTCTTTGATTACAAGAATAGCATTAATGAAGCTTCTAACATTGAAAACTATTAAAAATATAATTTAAGAAAACAGTATTGAGTGCAACAGTTTTGAACTATAATTATCCGCACAATAACAAATACTAAACGTCATCAAGTAAATCTTTCAAAACTAAGACTATGCTTTTCTGTTATCAATCAAAACTGCTTTGAAGCTACAGAAAGAAAAATATAAAGTCTTTATCAGTAAGTTGGCTTTAAAAATATAGAGTGTTTAATGAGTTTGTCATATAACTTTCTTAAATAATATAAATTTCTAATTTTAGAAAATTAGCAAACCAAATCGTTTAAAGCAAGCTAATTTCGACAAAAAGTCACCTTGTTTCAGATGATGCGATGTGTCTAATTATATTATATTTCTAAGATTTACTAAGACACCAAATTTCTTAGTTCTTTTCCAAATGAAAACACAGAAAATGTATATAACCAAGTTATATTGTGGAAATAACAGAAATGAAGGTATTGAAGCAGACTAGACATATTTAATGAAAATTGATTGAAAAATTACTGTCACACTAATTTCACACAATGAAGAAAACATATAATAATTGCTCTTTTATAAAATAAACTGTCAACTATTGCTCCACACTAATTTCAAATTTTCTTCACTTTATAAAGGCGGTGTATATATATATATATATAGATTATTTTTCTATATGCAAAGGAATCATAGTTTAAGAATATCCATGACCAGAATTAAAGAGGTAACGCGCGAAGCAGCGCGCTGTTGTTGTCAGCTTACATGTTGGAAACAAAAAGGGCAGATAGGAACGCGCAGAAAGTTTAAGTACCCAGAGAAGGGGACTTTCCTGGAAAGATTCGTAATTGGAAGTGAAAATAGAAGTGCGCTTATTAAGATAGGAGTGGAAATAATTAAAAATGAGTCATCGTTAAAAGTAATTAAAGAAAGTTAAAAAATTCAATTTTATTACACACACACAAACACACGCACACATATATATAAAATAATAAAAAAATTCAGAAAAACAAAATTAAAAATTACAAACATACAAGAAAATACAAGAAAAATTAAATAGAGAAAGCTATTTCTGCATTCGCGCAAAAGCTGTGTCAACAAAAAAGAAATACATCAATACAAACATGAAACGAAAAGAAAACAAAAGGAAGTCAAAAAACATGAAGGATATCAAGAGCTGAGAAACATATCAATATCACCACTCGTTAGGAGGGGAAGCCCGCCTATGATATTAATTAGTGCTTTTTTCTGCTAAACGACTTACGAAAAACCGTAAAAATTATTCGCTATCCCCCCAAAAAACGGCAACGACAAAAACGGGTTTGACTACATTTTTCACCTTTCTCCTACTTTTCCTTGTGCAATATACAGTTACTCTTGTGCGGATTCTGACGGTGGTAAGCTTTTTTTTCTCTTTTATATTTTTCCACCTTTTATATTTTTGTGAATATTTTGGTATTTTATTTTATTTTTTAATCTAGGTCTTATGTTTGCGGATTTTTAGCTTTCGATTTTTTTAAATCGACTTCTTTGTATATATTTTTTAATGCAGAATTTTTCAACTTTCCACTTTCATTGTTAGTGCTTTTTGGGGATAGCGACTAATATTTACGGTTTTTCGTAAACTTTTAAGCAGAAAAAAATCACTAATTAATATCATAGGCGGCCCCCCCCCTCGACAAGCGGCTCACCTTGATATTTTCCATGTTTTTTTGTCTTCCTTTTGTTGTCTTTTCGTTTCATGTTTGAAATAAAAGTTATGTTTGTTTAATAAATGTTAGATATTTTTCTTATAGTGTGTAGTTTAGGGTTAAGACTCTCTCCCTATTTCTTCTGCATATTTAGGGTAATTTACCTGGTTTCATTGATGGTTTTGTGCAAATAAAATCACGATTTAAAATGACAAGCTCGTCCAAAGTCGAGCTGATCACTTAAATTGTTGAAAACTCCATAGTTTGAATTGTCTTTTTCGATTATTAATTTAGTCTTAACAGTAACGGAATTAATATGATACGTTAAAAAAAACTGACTCCAAACATCAGTTAAATCTAAAAATGGCAAATGGCCCTCTTAATTCCCTTTTGTATTTTCTGTCTAATGTTAATAAATAATTTTTTAATATTCTTTTAAACTTTTTTTGGATCCATCCTCGTAGAAAGAAAAAAAGGGGTGAAAAATCAAGGTACCGTGGGGGCTTCACAACTCTGGAAATGAAGTTGTCAGCAAAAGCATAAGGATTCCACTAATATTCTCTCTGGCACAAGCATGTCAGACATCAATTTCAGATGAGTCTAGACATCTGTTGTGAAACACATGCGGATTTTCTGTACTCTACATTTGTGCGTTTTGGCACTTACATATTTGCTCAGACGTAACCAGACTTCATCTTTAAAAAACACAGAATAATATTTTTCTGCTCCATTAGTGTCAATAAATTATCTGAGCTTCTGATAGTAATGAAACCCAATAAGCTGATATAGCTCTTTCTTCTTGAACAATATGAACTCGATAAGGATCAAGATGCAGAGACTTTTATGCCTTTTCTACACTCTTATATGAAAAATTTGAAGTAAAACTGTAGTTTACCGTGCGCTCTGATTTTCAGTCCCTTTTTTTTGCGCAACTCTAGGCGGCGTCGCCAACTTTTGTTTTGGTTACGCAGAGACCTTTTCATTGGTCTTTTGTTTCACGCGATGCCTAAGGCATCTCAAATAGGAGGGACTGTGCACGCGATACCTGCAGCATCTTAAGTGAGTACCGGGCAATTTTTTTTACTTAAAAAAACATCAGCGGCTTCTCTAGCAGCAAAGCGGGAACCTAGTATCTCCGCTTGTTCATTGTAAATGTAAAGCATCAAAACGATCAAAATGAAACATACAGGAAAACACTGAAATGAAAATGCTGGGTATCAAACCTTGATCCATACACCAATGGCGTCAGCTGTCTTAAGCTGGTGAAAGGTCTCAATAGAACCAAGATCACCAGAAATAACGTGCCTCTTGGCACAAGAATTGCACTTCGAAGACCTTGAAGCCATGGATATCAAATTGAAGACTTGAAAAATATTCCAACAATCAAACTAAAACAGGTTCCTTCTTCAAAACATCAACACAAGCGAAGAGTACATCAGTCGAGAAAAATTCGTTAGGAAATGATCACAATTATCAAAATTCGAGCCGACGCAAAGAGGCGACCAATTAAAACAAGGGACAAGGAGCAGCGATGTACAAGAGACCAAGAAGAAAATCGCCGTGCACCCAAACAAATCAGCGTCAACTTCGAAGAGTGTATCTCTTGGCGAAACATAGTGGCAGGAAGCAAAACCGCACCGTACTCTGCAGCTCAACCAAATTTGATTGTGATAGTAATTTTCTAACATTTTGATGGAGCCTCCGACATTTAACTTCTGCTTTTATCCATTTTGTCCTGACTCAAAACAGACCGGCGATCTCTTCGTGAAAGCTTACAGTTTTTCGCAATCAAGTTGCTAATAAGAAATGCTGTTACAAAGCTGTAAAGTCGTTTCCCTGAGATGCTAATCTTGGCGACAAACTTGGCGAGTTGGCGATATATTTGGCGACCATTTTGGCGACTTCCCGGCAAAGTTGGCAACTTTGGCGAGAAAAGGAATTTTCTAGAAAGACCTCGAACTTTCAACCTATTTCTACTGGTTTCATGAACTTTCTAGAGATTACGTCACTTCCTACGTAATGAAGTCACTTCCTGTTGAATAGTATAAAGGCAAGCTCTCAAGCCAAGAAGAGTCAGTTGGATTTTGATCAGCAAGCAAGCTGGTGAGCTAACAAGAAACCTTTGATCGCTGTGTTGAGATTTATTGGTAATCTTTCCTGTGAATTTTTACAAGTGCTGTTTTAATACTTGTGCTACGTTCCTTTTCCTAGAATATTTGTAAAATAAAGAGCTTTATTTTTTAAAATCCTTCTTATTGGATTGCATTCACGTACACTCACAAAACAATTTTGTTACAATATATTGTTTTGGTAAGTTCACGAACATTTGAGAAAGACTTAACAGCTTTTCTGAAAGAATGCGTTGTTTAATCTAAATAATTTATTCTGCTAAAAACTTCATCTCCATCGTGCACCAAACAAACAATTTTTAAAGAGAAAAGTATAAACTGCAATAGCAATAGTACAAGCAATAATTGATGTATTACTTGTACTGCATAAGGATGCTTTCTTTTGGTATCAATCAATGTGCTTATTATACCAAATACGGTTTTAATATCTATTTTTACGTACCTATAGTATCTGTTTGCACGTGCTTGTAGTATCTGGGAAAACATAAACGTGTGACCACTCCTACCACTACTATTAAATTGGATGCAGAAGTACAAATTTTAATCAACTAAATAATTGCATATGAAATAAATAAAAAAAAAGACAAAGAATTACTGAAAATTCCTGGGTACTTCAATCAGTAACTATACCTGAAATTATAATAAGTTGTTAACATATCCTAGCTTCAAGGACCTATATGATTAAAATTAAAATTTTATGTATCAGTATTACATAAAACTGAATAGTTTTGAATTTGTTTCCCTTGAAAATGTTTGATATGTTAGAAAACTCAATGGTCAAGTTACTATTTTGCAGAAGAAATGGAATTTCCAAGAAATTTACTTTTCGAAACAGACAGTGAAGATCGAAACTTTGTTTTCGTGCTGCCATCTAGTGGATTATATACGTAGCTAACTATTGATATTTACACGATTTTTCAGTCAATTCAAGAGAATTAAACAATTTTATCTTGTAGTAGGAAATAATGCTAAGAATATTCTTTAAAAAATGCATAATTTTCATTAAAAGCATATTATGGCAATAACTGGCACTCAGAAAGCAAACGGATGCAGTTTGAATGAATCAGAAAGTTGATTTTCTTTAAATTCTTAAGTCCGGTAATTGCATTCAGTTGTTGCTTCTTTATAATTTTAAATTACGATACTTTCTAAATTTTGATTGAACATGTTCTATTTTTTGAAAATGCTTAAATTTATCTGAAATCCTTTAAAAAATTCATTAATCAAGATATTAGTAGGTAAAAAATGAAAATTTCTATTGGGAACTACCGTTTTTGAGATAGGAACGTTTACTCCAAAGTTTTCCATCAGGTGGAGCTGTAAGCGGTCTTATCGTGTAGCGCATAGCCGTTTTACTTTATCTAGACACCACTTTGATGACTATAGCTGCGCCGTTCCGAAGTTAAGGGGAGTGGCCTGTTTAATATAATGTAGTTCCTTTCTTATACAAATCTTACAGTATTTACAGTTTTCTGTAGTTTATGTTTATTAAACTTAATTTCATGAATTAAAGTTAAGTTCTTCTATGACTGACGCCATTATTACTTACTTTCATAGCTTTATCTAATCATCTGAATTTTCCGCTTACCCGAATCTGCCCGATCCCTGTTAAATTCGGAGAATTGGACTTCTACTTTAATGCTTTAAAAAAAAAAGCAGAAATAAATGAATCAATTTCAAATAAAAAATTTTTTAAATTTTTTAAATTTTTTTTTCAGTAGTTATATGAAAGCGACTAATTATAAAATAAGCTAAGAGATTTATAACAAATGAATTTCGAATCTATTACTATTATAGTTATGAATTGAGTTATCCGGAATGTTATTAAAATAATTCAAACACTAAAGACGGATGCATTGCAGAATTATTTAAAAGAGCTGACTTCTGACATCTTTAATTAAGTATTGGTTCTTCTTCTATGATGATTCTTTCGCCGCAGTGTATATTTAATGCAATTCATTTCGAAATATTTCATTCCCACCTTTCACGTCAATTCTATTTCCTTCAATTATTTTTATCTCACTTTGTCATCTGCAAGTAAATTCATTTATTAACAACCTTGGAACTAATGATTTTTTCGGGAATAAAGAGAACAATACAATTTGCTAAATTATTCTGTTCTCTGCGGAGTAAAAGTGTTTTCAACAAAAGCAGTGTTGGTTTTATTAATATGTTATTGCAAACACGTGCCAGTCTGATGAAAAACGCTATGCGTTTCTGCGACTGAAGTTATTAAATAAATTGTTTGGATATTAACGAAAGCGTGCCAAATGTAATCATTTTGAAAGTTTTTGGAGGTTATTTCGATAGTTCTGTCTGTGAATAATTACATTAAATGTTTATTATGGTATACAAATTCTACCCATGAATTGCATTATATAAGAACTGGAGATGCAATTATGAAAAATTTTATTTATAACTAAGTTATCAGCAACCAATTTTATGACAGTTTTCATGGAATCCGGTACTGAGTCTAAACTAAATTAATCAATTTCATATTAATGTCATATTATTTAAATTTCGAATCTTATATATGGTACTTTCTGCATGTATTAAAATATGCAACCAGTAAATATTTATTTACTGAGAGTGGATATTCCTTGAATAGATTATTAAGTACTAAAGATAGTATTATATGTAGTAATCATTTATATCAGATAGGAAGAAAAATAGAATTACAGAATTATTTTTCATTTAATAAATATAGTGAGAATCTTTTTCAGCCTCCTGCTATACTTGATGAGATAGATAATAAATCTCTAATTGATAATTTAGGAGTAAGTAAAGTATTTATGAATTTAAGCCTCTTATAACACGGTTGCATCGAAACTGACAGGTAAATCTGATTATATGACTTTAAATCTGATTATATCACACTTTGTAATAGTTGCGTTCAATGGAAATATTATTTTTTGTAGGAAAATGAAAAAAAGACAATAAATACAGAAACAATGAATTTAAAGTTCGATGCTGTTAAAAACTGCAAGTGGATTTCTCTTCAAATGAACTGCTTGAATTGTGAATAAAAATCTGATAATGTGAAGAAATGGAGGATACTTTTTAACAGAAGATAATAAAAAAAACTGAAACCAAATACACGTTAACTTTGAGAAACAAATGAAATTACAGTAAATTGTTATCTTGCTATCAGAAATTTTTGAAACATGACTCGACATTTAGTGGGTCAAACGACGCATTTAAGAAATATGACGTGTAAGAGACATCAAGTATGTTTAGTTACTTTGAAAAATGATTTTTCTTACAGTAGTTAATCTGTTTTCAGT